>JAPWTK010001245.1:0-68560 GCA_029963805.1 Aromia moschata
ATGGTGGAGGAAAGAACACCCCAACACAATTAATTGATATTATTGTAACAGTAATTATTGTAAATAGTAAATTAACAAAAAAGAAATATTTTCTATTGAAATTTGGGCTGGACACGTGCCCCTGTGCCCTTTATCACCATCCGCCACTGGTCTACAGCCAATATTTGACTTAGCCCGGTCGCCCACTGGATGCGGAAACGTGCAGATTATTTAAACCCTCGAAAATGTCATAATTATGCGCATGAATCAACTTGTCAGTGCTGTGAGAGCTTGTATTTACATTAGTAGGTTGAGATCATTACTACCATTTCATTATAACAATTTGGGATCATTACAACCGTTTTGGTGCGGTAACGGACATTCGCACGTTCGCACATTTCTGCATCCAGTGTGAAACCGGACTAAATGTAAATACAACCTCTCACACCACTGGCAGGTTGATTCATGCGTATATTTACGCGCGTCTAATTAATTCTAACTTTTCTGCATTCAGCAACACTAGTAGTATTATAGAGAATCCGACATAAGTTCTGTTGTAAACAATACACAAAATCTAAAATAACAATTGAATTTTATTTAACCATCAATTAAACACAATAATTCAAATATAGTAACGTTCTTAGCGAGCCTAAAATCGAATGAGAGAAACTCCACGTCACGACGGCCATCCAGTTACGTCAGCGGATTCCAACTTAACCCAGACAACGATAAATTGCGCCAAGGTCGGTAGTTGCTCGGAGTTGCAAATCCATAACTAACATTTTACAACATTCGGCCATCCTGAAGATGGTAGCGTCCTCGCTGCCACCCTTGAAGGTAACTCTGAATTTTTTTTGAGTAATACGCACAAGTGGAAACATGAAAATTGCAGAAGAAACTGTATTCATGAGTGATATAATCAATAGTCGGAAATAAAAATTTTGATAAAAATGTTAATATTTATACAGTTCTATGGACCCGGGCGAAGGAATGATTTCCTGTCGCCTTGGAGGCTTTCAAGCTCTGAATTACCTACTTGTCAGAGTCAGGAGACCCCTCAAGTACCGGACAAAAACGAGTAAATAGTCACCTACTTGTCAGAGTCCGGGAGCGACCCACCCTCAAGTACCGGCAACCAGACCGTCTAAAGACCGGAGTACCAGGTCCCGAGATCTAAACAGACCGCCCTACTCCACCTCCAAATAAATTACCTGATTATTTTAGTTACGGCTCGTCTAGGAAATGGATCCAAATATTTTTATTACCTACTTCATCAAAGGATTTTAATACATATTTTGTTTATGTGTTCGGTACCGCATAAAGAATGAATTTAGTAAAGGCGTCATATAACAAATAACAAAAACCTGATTATTTCATTTTCGGGTTTTAACAAAATGCCTAAATGATCAATGTGAAGGGTATGGACTGGTTGCACCCTTTGGTATGGAATGGGGATATTCGGGTTTCTTGTTTCCTGCCGACTTATGTAAAATATGAACAGTTCAAAGAATTTCTTACATATTCTCACGAAATGCCGCATGTGAGGAAACCTACTCCCGAGAAAAGGATCACCACACTCGACGCAATAGTGTCCTTAGCGTTACCTGAAACCTTTTTGCTACACTATTGAGTAAATCTGAGTAATCTGGGTTGCCTCCGTCTCGTCTGGTAAGTCTGAAAATCTACTCCCGAGACCAGATTCACCACACTCTACCCAATTGTGCGTTCCCTTATTGCGCTCTCGAAGATGTCGATCCAAGCTTTCATGTTGTTGATCCTTTGTTCGTATTGCTCATAAAGGATGGTGCTTCATTTTTTAATCAATTAATTCTTTTTTTATTTATTAATGTGAACGCTCAAATGTTTTTTTTACTTCCTGTATACTAAGATGTCTATGCCCCCTGTATACTAAGACACCTGTTTCGTACTTCAGTACCTGCTCTGCCTCTTTATTACTTCAAAATATCAAAAGCATTTCAAGCAAATAGCCCTGTATATGGATTTCTAAAAAATGCTTAAGCTGCAGAACTATTTTCAGTCAGTACGAAATTGTAACTTTTGTTGATCGACGACGGAGTTTAATGTAATCGTAAATCGTAAAATATCAGCTGATACTTTTTAAACATTCTTTCATGTTTTTCTTGGTCCAAGTCCAAGTCCAAGTCCAAGTGGGGAAATATTCACAATACCTTTGTTTACACCTCAGGTTCTACGCCGAATTATGCCAGTGAAAAAGCAGTTTCATTTCGCTGACTATACAACCAACATTTTTAGTTCGAGACACATCCTAAATCGGTATCAAAAATATCATCGATAAAAATCCTCCGCGACCGCATTTGACTTTAACTGCTTGCAAACACAGTTATCCAATCAAATATAAAAAAAGGTATGTAATTATTTTAGTTTTATTCCTATATCGTTTTAACAATAACGCCGCAAAAACATTTTTGTAATCTTCAGTACGACAAAAATGATTTTTTTCCGTGGTATGATTGAAAAATTCTTACATTCTAAATTTTTTATATCGAACGGTTTGAAACGATGATATTGTCGGGTTATTTTTATGGTTTTAGCATTTGAAAACCGTGATTCTAAGTGTTTTTTTGTGTTTTTCGTATGCATCCCATGAACAATGTCCAATCTCAATTTTTTTGAAAAATTCACGAGCCCATTCATACAGTTTTCGCGATGTTACTATAGTTTTATTTTGCAAACTTGCGCGGTAAGCACTTCTTTTTACACACCCACCAATGCCGTCACAAGCTTTTTATATTTATAAAAATCAATTCAATTTGCTGAATTTGTTATACCACGAAGAAGACTTTGGTATTAAAGCTGAGTGGAACTTTTTTGCTACTGCTCATGGCAAAGGATCTTGCGGCGGCATTGGTGGGTGTGTAAAAAAAGCGCTTACCGCGCAAGTTTGCAAAATAAAACTATAATAACATCGCGAAAACTGTATGAATGGGCTAGTGAATTTTTTAAAAAAAATTGAGTTTGAATATTATTCATCGGATGCATACGAAAAACACAAAAAACACTTAGAATCCCCGTTTTTCAAATGCTAAAACCATAAAAGGAACCCGTCAATACCATCGTTTCAAACCGTTCGATATAAAGAATTTAGAATTTTTTCCGATCATATCAAAGTTGTCGTACTAAAAGTATGTAAATAATTTATTGACTTTATTGTTAAAACGAAATAAAATAAGATATAAGTCAACTTTTTATTATTTATTGCATATGTGTTTGCAAGCGAGGCGTGAAGGGGCGAGGCGCGGGAACCAGGTCGCAAAGGCGCGCGGCGCGGCTCCATGCGGCGGCGCGGCTCCATGCGGCGGCGGCGCGTATGCGACTGCGGTAAAAAATTTATAACTTTTGTTTTTCTGAAGATTACAAAAATTTTTGCGGGGATCGTTAGCTTAAGGATAAAGGAATAAAACCCAAAAAAAGCATCCTACCTCGCCGAGAACATTGTTTAATTCACCTTTGTTTATTAAAAAATTAATTTTTTATAAATAATTTTTTTTTCATAAAGTGAATATACTATCGTATTCTCCTATTATTCTTGTATCTGCCATTAAAATTTCGTAGTTTTAGAAAATACTCGCTGAATAATCGCCTTTTCAAAAAAACATTATCTAAAAAGTAATTTGTTTATAACTTTTGCAAAATAAAAAAATTTTGCAAAAAAAATTTTAGGATATTAATTTTAAAATATAAACCTTCAATATCCCTAAAAAAGAAATATAAAATTCAACACATGGATTTTAAGTGGCCCAATTCAGGAATTTTGACTCACTAGCATGTATCGTTTTCGAGTTATTTCAACTTATTTAACAAAGTAGTTACGTGATAAAATTTTAATAACTTAATTCCTTCTAAAGCCGATTATTTTAAATAGGACATACTCTATTTTACAATATCATTCACTTCACTCTTTCATTCTCTTTCTATGAATACTAGTATTCCCTATACCTAAAGTGGTTGAGTTATCTCAAGGTGTTATGAGAAGGTTTTTGAGTTATCTCAAGGTATTTATGAAAATGATTAAAGCGAGAGTTATATTAGGTACAGTGTGTCATGGACTACAAGTATACTATGACACAATTAGATTTATTCTACTAATATGTGGGTATAAAGTATATTCAACCGTACCGCAAAAGTATGTACAGAAAGTGGACGAACAAAGGAAGCGAACGGTATTATAAAATGCAGTATGTTCTACTTAAAATAATATACTTAGATTAAGTTGTTTTTAGTTTAGTTAGATAAATAATTTGAAATAACTCGAAAACGGTACATTTCAGGTATATGGTGTATTGAAAGGGGATAAAGAAAGGAAGCGAATGGAATCATAAAATATAGTATGTTCTATTTAAAATAAGCGAATTGATAAAGGACAAATTTGTTCAAGTTTGATCCTGCATTTTGAGCACCCTGTAAGTTTTTCCGTATATCTAGAATTATTGACAGTAAACTCAACTAGTTTTTTTTTGTTTGGTTGGATTAGGTCCAGGAGTAAATAACAACTATTCGATTTTTGCCAACGTTTCGGAGCTTTATTTGGCAAAAATCGAATATGCCGAAACGTTGGCAAAAATCGAATAGTTGTTATTTACTCCTGGACCTAATCCAACCAAAAAAAAAAAAAAAACTAATAGAGAAGAAGGTCGCTAAATTCCCCCACAGTAAACTCTACATTTCACATTTATGTATATGGTAAAAAAAGTAACCATAAAATTTTACCACTGCGAAAAAATTTTTTTTTTCTACGGGTATACAATTTCATTTTTTTTTAAATTGAAATATCTCGAAAACCGTTCATTTTAGAGAGAGACATGTGTTATTAAAGTGACACTAAATTAATGAGTACAAACCAAATATGGCATAAAAAACTATAGCATGCCCTTTAAGATAACGAAATTAATATCCACTTCCGGAAACACGTCTGTAGATGTTTCTCAAAGTTTCAGTCGTGGAGTGATCTTATTTTTAACAGGTGACATTTTTAATTACTTGCGATTCTCGCGCAAGACACTATTAAAAATTCAAAAACTTGCAATATTGTAACATTTTTAAAGTGTCATTGTGACAGCTGACAGCTTAAATTTTATAGTTTACATATTGAGTCTATTTAGTTTACCCTGTTAGTAAAGAATTGTATGGAATGACAGATTTACATTCTAGATGTCAAATGGATTTTCTAGAACATGTACAAACTATAAATAGTGATGTTGTTGCTACGAGTTAGTAGTTGTGATTTTGATGTAACAGAGTTGAGATCGCAGAGTTGTAAAGTGTTAATAAACGTGTTTGAATTAGAGAAGTGATTTATTCGGAGATAAATACGTAACAATGTTTTTCACAATGCACATACATATGTATATTTTTCATGTAATTCAATATCTAGCGTGGAATTAGCCGGATAAGTACTTGTTCTGAAATTATATTGTTTTTTACGCTTATTGTATAAGCAAATTTTCTGTTTAAGCATTTATAAATCTGATGCTTACGAAAATATCCAGTCGTTTACAAAGAAAGTTCTTTCCAAAGAAATAATATTTGAAAATAATATCCGGTTTAGTAAACTATTTTTTATAGCCCAATCATAATGGGTCAAACAAAATGTCTTGCATAAAATACTTTTCATGTAAATGGTAAAAAGCATAAAATGCAACATTCCACATATGCAACATTGGTCCTATGTATGTTATAATACGCTTCTGTGTAAAATATTTTTCACTGTAATCTTTATTACTTCCACATTCACGTATAATATTTTAATATCACAGTTTTAAAAATATAACCTAATGTTTTTAGCGAGTTATTCTAATTAAATGTGAAGAACCGGATGTGGGTGTAATGATTTTTTGCATTTTCCTACTAACATAAGTTTAGTTAAATCGCATTATTTTAACCCCCTGAGAATGTTTTGAAAGTTTGTCGGTGTAATTTATTTACAACCTGTATATCAAACAAGTTACAAGTGTGACTACATTATTTCCAAACGAACGGTCTATATTTGTTAATCACCCGCTGTTTTAAAAAATCGCGCTTCATTGTTTTCAATGGAATGTAATCCTTCACTGTCAAGGGAAAAAACGGAGTGTATAATTTCGTGTTTCAATGATTCGCCACCGGTTTTAAGATATGCGGAAGACAAATCGTTACCCGTAACGCCAACAATTCGTTTACCGAGCAAGCCCGGAAGCTCTCCTCACGAACGTCTTCCGGAGTTCAGCCTCTCCTATAGTCCTTCACTTCTATCTCAATTTAACCGTTTTAATGATTTGCTTCATTTCATTCCCTCTTAGTGGTAGTTAGCCGTGTCTTTTTTGTCTTAGATTCAGTCAATAATAAATCACCAATAACGGGAATAGTTCATTTCCGGTTGTTATTTTGCCAATAATACCCTCAAGTGATATAAGTTCTCTACAAATGCCTGGCTTCGTCATGTATGAGGCTGGTTATAAACGGCACACCTGAAACTTGCCGCCTTTGTTTACAGTGAGTTGGTCCCCAATTAAAAGTTTTTCTGTTTCCCAGTTGTTGTTAATGTCAGACACAGAATCTAGATGAAAAATAGTAAAATGTTTGTTATTTATTCATTTCCTATAGGTACATTTGAACCGTACAAAAATGGAGTTTGATGGAAGCGAAAATTCCAAGCAAGTGCCAAATACTCGTATACTGATTTTCTAGATAATTTTGTGAGTAGGGTAGAACTGGGCTATAGGACGGCTTTTTAGATTCAGAAATGGATTTTTATTTAATTAAAAATCTGTGATATACAGTCTGGCCCATTTAAAACCTAGACTTTTATAACATCTATGTATAACCTGAATTTCACCGGATTTTCTTTTAAATTTATAAAACAGTGCTATAATAGGACATTATGAGAGTTTATTTATAACTACTATGATTTTTTTATTACTGAAACTCATTACATCAATAGTAGCAATTTTTATTTAAAAAAGAGTCTACAGTTCTACACCATTTAATTCAGCATTCAGCTAAAATATCATGTCCCAAATTTTGTCCGAAATATTGTATTGTATATACATATAGTTGAAAATGTTGTTTAAGTTTGGATTCATCATTAATTTACTTCTAAAAAATCAAACATAGTCTATTTTAGTCAGTATAAATCTAATTATATAAGTTTTTAAAATTGTCTCGAAAGTTGGAAATAGCACTTTATTTACCTATTTTTTCTTTCACGCTGGTTATCTAACTAATAGTTGGATATGGTTGACTTAGAGTATAGGGCAAGAACACCTAAGTCTTGATCTAAATGAACATCTTGAGAGATAACCTGAATAACAAAATAACCATTATATTTTTTGTTATTCTTCTTATATGTTCTATATGTTCTTATATATTCTAACTTAGTTAACTAGCAAGGAATTCAACGAGAACGAGATCGAAGACCGGGTGCTGCTATCACAGAAGAGCGAAATTGAGTTTCTATACAAGTCTTGCACTATACTTTTTCTGCAACCACAACAAATGAAGAACGTTAACTGACTAATAGTACTCTATGGATCACTTACATATGTATAATATCAAAAAAAACTTTAGCTCATTTTATTTGTATTTTTAATAACTAGATCAAATATTCATAATGTAAGTTTTTACAGTGTTGTGAAAGATATCACCTCAAAATTTCACAGTTGTTTTCAGTACACTGCTCCTACAATTATAAATAAAAATTACGAAATATGTATTTCAGAAATCAAGTTTAAGACAATTTAAATTTTATTAAAAAAAACTATTTACTGTCACTCCAAAGTGTTAACTAATACTAATTTGTTCTTTTGCTTATTGTTGTTACTTATATATGTTATTGGTTTTACTTAATTTTTATAAACTGATGTTTAATACTTTGATGTATACCTGTTCGTCTTTTATATATATACATTTTTCAAATAGGTTATATTACTAATTTATTTGTGTCACAGGTATGTTGCTGTTAGTTTCATGTTATTTGTGTATTGTTATTTTTTTGATCATTTATGTACATATGTTTTAATTGGATCTAACATGTGAAGGCAAGAATGAAAAAGGGTTTTACCAAATTTCTTTGCTTTTTTGGAATGCACTCTCAGCAATCTTTTTAATATGTTACAAAAATGTAGTGTATAGTCCAATAAATATTATTTATTATTATTATATCATTGAATATAGCGACAACAGTGTAAAAGATTTACATTTTTTTACTCAAACATGTGTAGTAAGCAATCATCAAATTTTCAGAAAAAGAAGTGGCTTTGTTAATTCGCCTCCAATCCATAAATTGCTTGCAAGCAGCTTTGTTCTCTTCGTCCTCACTCTCGAGATCCGACATGATTTCTGGGCACCTCATTTATTACGACCGCAGGTTCCCCGAAATATTGCATTAATTAGTTCGAAAATTTGTGAAATGGCATAATATTGTGACATTTGGTGAAGTGTCATTAGTGACATCTGACAGTTATTAAGTTGTATAGTTTACACATTAAGTCTATTTAGTTTATCTATATTATATATTTTAAAATATATATTATATATTTTAGAACATGTAACAACTATAAATAGTGGTGTTTTCGGAATAATTTCGATAATTTTAAAGCTACAAAGTCCAATGAGACGTCAAAACGTAGAGCAAAAAATCGGGATTCGGATTAGAATCAATAGAAGTATGTCGGTAGAGCGGGAACGGGCGTTTCGATGACTTTCTCTGTTTCGACTACAAGTTTGACCATTGATCTGTTTGAGACGCAAATTAAAAACAAATGTAATGCAATGAAAATGTTCGTATTATTCATCTAATTGCTCCGAAAAAACCGTGCTACGCACTACAATGAGTGAGTGAGCACATCTCCTTCACTTTAAAGTGTCTCATGTCTAAAGCAACAGCCTGGCTGACGGGAAATGTTGCGATTCTTAATTTTACTGGTATTATTATTTTTCTGAATACTGGCGCAATGTTAAATTGTGAAGATTTAACGCACTATGTCAATACTTAATTAAACAATGAGATACCTACTATTTGTAATAATAAACAGTCTCACACAGTCGCAGTCTGGCACAATCTGGCAGATCATAGTATGGCATTGAGCCAGCAACGTCAAACTGGATATACAGGGTGAGCCAAATGTCCAGGTACGGTAGAATAACTCGGCGGGAGGGCATTTTAGTGGAAAATCTTACATACAAAAGTTTTAGGATTTTTTCATAGTTATTTAACGGTAGCTTTGGATTTGACCTTGATCATGACCTTAAAGGTCACTTGTGGATTCCCACAAGGTCAAACTATGAAAATCTGCTACAGAAGTTGGCGGCAATAGCTTTGAAAATAAACTTTAATAAAACAGCAGACTCTCACCTTGGGTGTACACATCACTTTGCCTTCACCAGCTTGGGTGTACACATCACCTTGTCTTTATTATTAAATTAAATCCTTTTTGTGCTTCAGTAAACTTTTTAATAACTAAACTTCTTACATTAACGTGATCTTGACATATCTAATTATTTTTAAGCTCAGTGGTTACTTGATAACAAAACCAATCCTTAAATACTCGAAAGCATAACGGATGCGCTATCTAACTAATTTTATGAAAAATACACTTACTTTAACACTTTCCCTTATTTGAATTAAATTTAAAATTAAAGGAACTTTAAATAATCTACATAAGTTCTATTTTGTCACAAAGAATCTTCAAACGAGTGCGACCTAGTGGTTTAGTCATCATGTCAGCAACTTGATGTTCGGATGACACCTTGCTAACTACCAATCTGCCCTCAGCAACATATTCGCGGATGAAAAAATGCTTTCTGTCGATATGTTTGGGTTCTACGATGATTTTCTGGATTTTCTGCAAGCCTAACTGCTGCTGCATTATCAATCTGTAAAACAGGAATTTCTTCTATCTTGGAGATTTCACATAGAAGACGACTAAGACAGATAACTTCTTTTGAGGCTTCACAAGCAGCCACGATTTCTGCTTCAGCAGTTGAATCTGTCACAGACCCCTGTCGTTGACTGAGCCATGAAATAGCTCCACCAGCGTATTTCACTAATACACCAGACGTTGAGCGACCGGTTTTAACACAACCGCCAAAATCACCATCACTGTAGCATTCTAGAACACCTTTCTCTGCATTCTGACGATAGACCAAACCCAACTTCAGAGTACCGGCGATATATCTAAAAACTCTCTTAAGACGAGCAATATCTTG
This sequence comes from Aromia moschata, assembly GCA_029963805.1. Taxonomy (NCBI): domain Eukaryota; kingdom Metazoa; phylum Arthropoda; class Insecta; order Coleoptera; family Cerambycidae; genus Aromia; species Aromia moschata. The sequence continues at coordinate 10,204 of JAPWTK010001245.1, forward strand.
GTGTTGGATATTCAAGTGATCTGGAAACCAGTCAGGCCTGGAGCCTAACATTAGGTACATTAAAGCACCAACAGCTTGACGATAAGGAAACGTGGGCACCCTGCCAGTCACTTTCCCTGAAACTGAACTCTCTGGATTTGGAAGCATAGGCGTAGAAACTGAATTGCATCCTATAAAATTAAAACGTTCATGAATTTTCTGAGCGTAGGATCCTTGACTGACTTTAATATCATCATTTGTCTGTTTCTCGATCTCAAGGCCCAAAAAATAAGAAGCTTCTTTCGACACGATTTTAAATTCGGATCTGACTTGAATCAAAAATTCTTCTAAATCTTCTTTGTTGGTAGCAGCAATAAGACCATTATCTACATATAAGGCTAGAATCATCTTATTCCCATTTTTCTCACGAACAAACATACACGGTTCTTCTTGCCTAGTTTTGAAATTCAGTGATGCTAGAAATTTTCCTATTCTCTTATTCCAGCATCTCGGCGACTGCTTAAGCCCATAAAGACTTTTCTTAAGCTTACAAACTCGATCAGATCCATCATGGTATTCATCTGGCTGCTTCATGTAAATATGTTCTTCAAGCTCTTCATATAGAAAAGATGTGGATACGTCGAATTGGATTAAGTACATATTCTCTGTTGCAGCAACTCCTAATATCAAACGAATAGTCCGCAATTTTGCAACTGGACTGAAAGTTTTGCTATAATCGATACCTTTTCTCTGATCATAGCCCTTCGCGACTTAATCTAGCCTTGCATTTTGTAATACTACCATCAGGGTTCGTTTTGACTCAATAAACCCACTTACAAGGAATAGCCTTTGCATTTTTGGGTAAATCTACTAACTCCCAAGTTTCGTTTTCTTGCAAAGAAGCCATTTCACACTTCATAGCTTTTTGCCAGGCAGCGCTATCTTTGTCTCTAATTGCTTCTTCGTAAGTTTCTGGAAAATCTTCTGTCGTCATTACCATTACAAAATCGTCATAGTATTTTGGAGCCTGAATAGTGTCTCTGTTGCGCAGACATCGAGTATTCCCTGGTTGCTCTTCAGTTTCAGTACTTGACTCGTACTCACTGGCTTCACCACTCAATTCAGCATCTTCTGTACTGATTTCAGGACATCTTTTCATTTCTTCTATGGCGGTTTCGTCCTTTTCAGGCACTTCCTTACTCGAAAACGGTACTTTGACTTTTTCTACACAGTCTCGAAGTGTTTCTTGAAAAGTCACATCTCTGGACAGAAGGACGCGTTTTTCTTCTGGAACATAAATTCTGTATCTCTCTTCACCATCGTAACCTATTAGATAGCCTTTCTGAGCTTTCTTGTCCATTTTACGTCTTTTCTGTGAAGTAATATGGAAATAGCAGGTAGAACCGACGATACGAAGGTGTTTGATTCTAGGTTTCTTCTTAAACCAAAGCTCGTATGGACTGACACCTTTTTCTGACGATTTCCCAGTTCTATTCAACACGTATACTGCTGTTGACACTAGTTCAGCCCAAATGGCCTCAGGAAACATGATATCTGGATTCGAATACTTAAAAGTTCTGGCCATTTCAACAATAGTTCGAATTTCATGTTCGCTACCACCATTCTGCTCTGGAGTATATGGTGCTGTAAGCCTCTGAATAACGCCTTTCTTTCTAAGAATTTCTCGAACTTCTGCATTGTCGAATTCACCACCATTATCGTTCACCACCATTATTATTCACCACAGTTCACGAGTGGCTCTTGAACTGTGTGCCCTAACTTTTCAGCATGAGTGAGCATCTGTTCTAAAACAATTTTGACATCAGATTTCTCCTTGATGACAAAACCATATCGAAATTTAGTGTAGTCGTCTCTAAATACAACTAAATATCGTTTCTTCTGAAAAGACTCGTCAAATGGCTCACAAACGTCTGCTGAAAATAGTTCATCTGGTTTCGAAGCCCTTTTTCTAGTCCCAAATGGTAGACGATGAGTTTTGCCATATATACAAGGTTCAAAAATCTTATGATCTAACTTTACTTTCAAATCAAGCTCTCTTTCAAGCTTTTGTTGAATATGACGTTTATCTTGATGGCCCCATCTCTCGTGGTATAACTGCAACATGGAGTCATTCGAAATGGCTACATTTATACTCGGATCTTTTTGTGGAATCACAGCTTTGATATCTGCTTTATACAGCGTCCCAAATTTCTCTCGATCACCATTCAGCACTGCATCACCTTTTACTAAAAACGAACAGGAAGTTACTGTCGATCTAAATTCACTGTCAGTATTCATATCATGTGCAGCAATGGGAGAAAATAAATTCCTTGAAATTTTGGGAACGAACCAAACTTTCGATTGTACCGCTACCTACACACCTACAGCATTCAAACACTCGTTACCAGCTGCCTTGATACAACGGGAATTTTTGAACTTCTTAAATGAACTAAACCAGTCTAAACGGTTAGTAACATGTTTCGTAGCTCCATCATCCACCCACCAATCGACTGAATTTGGCTCAGCTGCGAGAACAGTATTATGAATGGAAACGAGAGCAATCTGAGTTACTAAAGAATTGCCTTGAGCGCTACTACTACTAGCTACATTACGCTGAACACTGTTATTACGAGCAGGACGACCATCTGCAATCCACTTTCTACAAGTACGGACCCAATGCCCCTTCCTTTGACAGTAGTTGCAGATATCTTCTTTCTTACTGCGTCTTAAATCCGGATTGCTACTTTTGTTGCTACTATTTAATTTTTTTTTATCAAATTTCGCAAACAGAGCTTCTTGAGTAGCATGATTATTACTCGTTGACTGTCTCATATTTCGTTCGAACATACAAAGCTGCATAACTAACTCATCAAAAGTTTTAACTTCATCTTTTGTAAGTAACATCCAGCTCGAACGAAAAGTCTCAAAAGTACTGGGTAAAATATGCAAAGTTTTACATACCAATAACAAATCAGGTAAAGGATTCTCGTATTTTGCTCTCAAACCTGAATTGAGCTCCAGCCATAAACTTTTTAACTTGGCAACGTGAGTGGAAACATCATCACCTGTCGACCAACAAAATGTGAAGAAATCTGTACAAATCTTAAATAGTTGATCTTTAGACGTAGCCTCGAACTGCTGCTTCAACGCCTCCCAAACATCATGGGCAGTCTCCTTGTCTATGATCTTTTGATAAACTGCATCTGTGACAGTACTTGTAATCAGTGACTTAGCAATACTGTTTGCCTTACGATACGCAGCACATGCCTCCTTGTACTCTTTGGCCTCAGCTTTCGTCGCTTCCTCTTTCAGTGGTTCTGGCTTGACCAACTTATTATCGACTGCGTCCAAAGCTCCTTCATGGTAATCGAGTAAATCACGTATCTTTCGTTTCCACATTGGCCAGTCTGACTCATCGGACAATGGTTTAATGTGCTTTGTAAAATCCATGATTTTAACAATACTTCACAAAAAATACTAACGAAAAACGAATTACTTGAATTACTGAGCACACACTTGATGAACTTAATGAGCTTTAGCGACTGGGCCAAAACCTGGACCTGGACCTATTATAATAATTAAATCCTTTTTGTGCTTCAGTAAACTTTTTAATAACTAAACTTCTTACATTAACGTCATCTTGACATTTCTAATTATTTTTAAGGTCAGTGGTTACTTGATAACAAAACCAATCCAAAATACGCGAAAGCATAACGGATGCGCTATCTAACTAATTTTATGAAAAATACACTTACTTTAACAGTCTTCACTAGCTGGGTATACGGCAATAATTGAGTACATGGTCAACAACAAATAAAACTAGAGAAATCGAAACGAAAAGAATTTTACATGTTTACGGATGTAGTAGAGTTTCGCCAAGGGAGTTCGACCAAGGAGTTGCAAACGGAGGAGCCCACTCAAGGCTATGGCCTTGTTTGTATAAGATATGATCTGAACTTTACGTTCAGATATGTTCAGATACAGCTTATGTTCAAAGTTATTGCCACCAACTTCTGTAGCGGATTTTCGCAGTTTAACCTTGTGGGCATCCCCAAGGTCAAAGAAGGAAGTCACTGTCTCTATTTCCGGTGTCAAAAATATGTCTTTATTTCCGGTGTCTTATTTGAAAAAAATTGACGACCTTTAAATAACCTTTAAGGTCATGGTCAAGGTCACCGTGAAATATCCAGGAAAAAAATCTAAAACTTTTGTATATAACATTTTAACTCACCCTGTATGTACATTGATATTAAAAGTTAAACAGAAAAATGTGTTACAAAAATGGAGCGTAATACTATCCCTGACATTTCCTACATTTTTTGTCACTTCGTTACAGTATCTCCGGTCCAGCAATATTTCCCGCCAGCCAGAGTGTTGCTTTAGCCATAAGATACTTAAAGTGAAAGGGATGCGCTTACGGACCCCTTAATAAAATCAGGTTAGTCCAAACGTTGCTAGTTCTTAGAACAATATTTAGCTCCATTGTTAATTTGTTAATGAATACGAGTATGTCACTTTTCGACAGTATGCGAGAATGAAGTCTCGTTTTGTTCCTAAGGAAGAATATTATACGGAAAAAATAAGGAATGAACTCGTCTATTAAGGGGTTATAATACCGTAAACGGCGATATTTCATATGGTTTTTGTTTTATTAATTAAAAAAAAACGGCTTGACAGATTTACATGAAACTCTACACATATATTAATTAATGTAGAAAGTTAAAGAAAAATATTTTTTGGCGGCCATTTTTTTTCTGCAGCTAATCCAAAAGGGCCTCTTTTTTTAAATGACCCTTGGGTGGTTGACAGCATTCCAGCAAAACGGAGCGTCCTAGGGCAAAAAAACAAATACTATTCTTTAAATATACGTTACTGGCTATGTCACGACGTAGGGGATTTTGAAAATTTTGATCAGAAAAAATGGCAGCTAATTAAAAAAAAATCGCGTAAATTTTCGTACTAAATTGTTAAAAAAAATATGGCATGTATCAAAAAACGGTTACGTCATGCCATAGCAACACATTTCCTCTACAAAATCCGTTTTGAATCAGGTCGATCATTGCTGTCAATGAGGTCAAAAAACATGGTTTCGAGAAAAACGCATTTTAAGTTTATCGTCGTTTATCGTCAACAAAACAAGAGCACGTTGTGTTCACTAAATTTAGGGTTATGTTTACCGCAATACATTTATGCTGCCACGTAGGATTTTTTTTTTTTGGAGCTAGTATAAACAAAGCAAGCGGGAGAATTTACCTTACGCGTGCAGCGCTTCGAAGAGCCAAAATCGCTCGGACAACACGTCAGCGTTTGGCGCTCTTTTTAAATACTTAGAGTTCGAATTTTCACTTGAAACTTGAGATACATGTTCTTTGAGGTCTAAACTATTGATTTAGTGAAAAAATCGGTTTTTTGAAAATTTTACAGTTATAATCCCTTAATCCAAGAAGCTATTTCTTAGATTCTATTAGATTAGATCTTATTTCTTGGATTGAAAGATAAGTTCTCTACTCGTGTGTAATTGTCGATAGTACTTTCCGTGTAAGCGACAAACTGATTACGAGTTTCTATTCAAAGGATATTCAAGGACAACTGATCGGACTACCTGTTCCAGATCCAAATCCATGTGGAAACGTCTGCAGCAAGTGCTAACTTACTGTCGAAAAAAAGCAGTATTAGCAAAATAATAGGAATATTAATTGTCTTGTTTATAATAAAGAAGAACATGTTTTAAAATATAGATAGTTGTTTTTCATTTTTTTCTCTCTTAGCTTATGATCTCTTATTTTTCTTTCTTTTTAATTCTTGGCCTATGAACTGGGTGAACTCTGCGGTATATAGGGGGGGGGGGGGGGTCTGCGGTAATTTTGACAAAAAGTGTATTTTCCAAGCCATTCAAGTTCGTTAGGATATCCAGTTGATCTAGATAGAAATATAGCACAAATTATAAAATAAGTGGCAAAAAAGTCAGGAAATGTATTATCTTGACTTGTATTGGGCTACCTTCTTGTAGTAGTAGGATTTGATTTGTGTAGAGTTATTAATGGATAATAAATTATAATATTTCTGATTTTGCATTTAAAAAAAATAGTAACCGTAAGTATACAAATACTTTTTGATTTATTCGATAAAATAAACAATAATAGCATAGTACAACTAGATTATTAACTGGAACAAAACTTCAAAACTAGACAGAACAAAAGAGGGTCATTTGATACTAGTGCATCAGTGTACACGAAGGAAAACGTCTACATTAATAAATTGCAGAGCTTAGAAACTAGTTGAAACATTTTACAGTTACAATTATTTATTTTAGCTTGTCACATAGATTTAAAGCTAAATGGAAATTCTCTGTACGTTAGGAATAATAGAGTGAATGAAAATTATGCACCAAAGTCTACATACATACATATGCATACATATGTACTTTGTATATGTCGCATCTACATATTACGAGTTACAGGTATACAGTGTGTCCACGTTAAGGACTTACCACCCTTGTAAAATATTTATTTTTCGACCGACTTTGATGAACTTTTTTTTATTAGGTAGATATTCAAAATGCGCATTTACCGAGCGGGTAACTTTATTCTTGGTCTGTAATCATGGCCAACTACGACCACTTTTATGGGCTCAAATGTCAAAAACTACTATTAGGAATGTTTTTTTAAAAAAAACTGATGACGCATTCTTCTTTATCATTACTTAAAACATAGCTGTACTGATTTTCATTGTTCTAAAATACAAGGCGTCCGAGAAAAAAACGGATTCCTTTTTTAAATTGTATTATTCAATACTTGCATTAATTAAAGTAAGTGATGATAAAGAATAATTTGTCATCATTTTTTTTTCTAAAAAACTTCCTAATAGTAGTTTTTGACATTTTAGTCCATACAAGTCGTCGTAGTTGGCCATGATTACAGACCAAGAATAAAGTTACCCACTCGGTGAATGCGCATTTTGAATATCTACCTAATAAAAAAAGTTCATCAACGTCGGTCGAAAAATAAAGATTTTACAAGGGTGGTAAGTCCTTAACGTGGACACACTGTATGTCGTAAACTTAGAAGTACATTATTTTTCTGAATATACATATATAGATACATACATGTGGATAGACTGGAAAGAGGGGCAGGAGTTGCAAATACACATATCAAATGAAACAAATTACCGAAAAAAAATTGGCGTGTATTATTGAGTATAACTCAGTTTTCGCTCTCGTGAAAAATGTGAGCAAGCCTTATAAAATTGTTGTCTGGGTCCTCAGTCAACGGAAATTAAGAACTACTGGTCACGGAAACGCTGAGAATATTTTTAGACATCTCAAATAGTGAAAACCGACACTCTATAAATATGTATATGAAGGGACGTAATCAACCAGTTACGTTCAGACGTTGAAAGAGTGACCCCAAAAAAAAACGAGCTTTTTTAGCCTGTTTTTCAAACACCTGTAACTTTACCTGGAATTGATGAAATTCAACTTATAATGCTCAAAATTTTCGTCTCGTCATAAGCAAGTGCGAAAAAGGAGAGTTATTGCTCCAGACCCTGTGCATCCCCTTAAACGAACGGTTAACCAACCCTCCATTTTTCCATTACGCATATGCGAGAAAAATGCATAATTGCTACCGCCCAATAAAAAAGGCTGTTTTACTACATACAATATATGGTTTCCGAAGTATTTTTACCTCCTAAACACGAATCCGTGGTCAGGTTAGGCCCTTCGCCTTTCAGTCTTTAGTAATGGAAAAATGTAGAGTTAGTTAACCCTTCATTTAAGGGGATGCACAGGGTCTGGATCAATAAATCTTCTTTTTCGCACTAGGTTATTATGAGACGAAAATTTTGAGTATTTATAAGTTGAATTTCATCAATTCCAGGTAAAGTTACAAGTGTTTGAAAAACAGGCTAATTTTGGGGTCACTCTTTCGTGCTCGTCTTTCTCCGCAAAAAATGCAATCATTGAACACGACACCGCTTGATCACTTGATTGACCGCTTGAAACAAGTTGGCAGACAATCATCGCGTTGAATTAGATATTGTTTCGGGATTCACCTTACAATGACTTCTGGTTCTTCACATTTGAAGGGAACCCGCTTTACTTCCAACGAAGAGGTCACCACGTTCTGGGTATCTTCAACAGGCAGACTGATTCTTCTCTTGACAGCATGGAGAAACTAGTGTACCAATGCGGAAATGCATTAAGCCCGATGGGGATTATATAGAGAAATGAATATTCCTGTAAAGATGACAGATAGCAACTTTTTCACTTAATAAAAAAGTTACAACTTGAAAAACTAATTGAACAATCAACATACCAACTACTGAATTATTCCAGTGAATAATCTTCTCTATTATTTGGTATCCAAGGATTTCCTGAATACAGGCATGACACTTAGAGTATATTTGTGTAAATCAAGAATTATATGCATGTAGAAAAATGTAGATAAAAAATTATAAATAAGCTCGACTGTTCATGACACTAGTTATTGACTAGTTATGTGAACTCAAACCAAAAAGAAGTAAGAAGATGTAAAAGTAACGTTTTATATTATACATAAACGAAAATATGAAAACATATAAGATACACTAACAAGTCTTGAGGCAAATATAATATTATTAATTCGACTATCGGTGTACTGATTAGCAATGACTATTTGGAATGAATAAATGAATGGTAGAACATACACGTATATGAGTGGGTTGATTGAATAAATTAAATCATATATGATTTAATGATGAGGTGGGTTGAATAAATTAAATCATATATATTGAATTGGTTAGGTACTGTATAAATCAAGAATACGAAAACGAGGCATGAGCTATATGAAGATACTCAGCATAAAACAATGTCTTTACATTCTTAAGGTTAAAGTTGAAAGAGGTACCGTTATGCACCCCATGATGGTCCCTCCCTGTGACCACCCTGAATCTATGATGACTCAATTTACATTACAATTATACCATATTTATATTTCACCCAGAAAGTTCAGCACATTGATAAAACCGATCATTTCTCCGATCTGATTCTCTGTTGGGAAGCTGCATATTTGCCAGGTATTTTGGCAAAAGTTGCTCTTTACCAAATACTGCAAACATGAGTCTTATTACAGCCACGCAGGTGCATAAGACATGTTCTGCATTCTGGTTGTCTTCCAAATACAGACAGCATCAGTATCTTTTACTATTTTTTGTTTATTACTAATTTTTTGGAGTTAAACCTACTTGTAGTTTTCTACTATGACATTTCATTGAGGATGTAATAAACGTCTTTGGGTTAAATTATCTCACCAATGCATTCCAGAGCTGGAGAAAAATTCTCTGCTCAGCCTGGAATTATTACTTTGGCTCAGTCAGTCTGGAATTATTAATGAATATTGCAAGCACAGATTCTGGTCCTGTAAATTTTGTTGCGGATTCCTAAATGGCAAAGAGTCAGAAATTGTATGATCCTCGATGCCGTAGTGACCTGTTACCCAGATTTGCAGGACGTAAGATTTGCTCGGACATATTAGAGTACCAAATTTATTTCGTTCGTAATTCAGTATCAAATATTCTGTCATTGGAAGACGTATTCTGTTATTTACATGAAAAAAAAAGTTCACTAGAATGGTTGTGCAACAATACTTAACCCTCTACCCTTTTATTAAATAAAGCTTACTAACCAAGTTTAGATTAGAAGAGTATTTAACTGCTAAACACGGACGCCTATATAACAATAACTATCTGGTTTCTACAGAACTTAGAATAATTTTATTGTGGACCATTCTAAATAACATTTCTGAGTGAACTTTTTAGCTAAAAAATGTCTGTGCCTAAAAAATATGACATCTTGATTTTTTCACGTATTTTGTCGTAGTAGTTGGCCTTGCACCAGGAAGGGACTAGTAATTTTTTGTACAAAAGTAAACCGTAAGGTCATCACACTACCATAAAAATTTTGTTCAAATGGGATAATATATAAAAAATAAATGCAAAGAGTGTTACAGACAAGTGGGAGACACTGTAGATTATTTTTATTACTATTATTATGAAAGTAGAGTTGATATACAAAACATAAACTTAACAATACATTTATTAAATGAAATAGATAGTAGTAGATTGTATACACTGTGAATCAGAATTATGGTGCAAAAAAGTAATCACAGATATAGGTCTTAAAATAAAGAGACACATGTATTTTCGTTTTGGTCAATTTCGATTTTTAAGGCCCCTACGGGCCCATAAATGGGACGTTGGGAAAACAGTTTTTTTAAGATATCTCGATAAGTACTTGATCGATTTCAATGAAATTTGGAGGGTAGTCTCAAAATAACCTTTCTAATAGAACACTTAAAATATTTTAGACCTGCAGCAAGGGGGCGCTACATAGTCACTACATCGCAGTTTTTCGTTTTTTTTTTTTTATTCAATTATCTTTTATGTTTTTCTTTTTTTTTCTATGCAGATTTCATTTTTACACCAAAAATGTCCTCTTGTCTATTTTTCATATCATGACCCATTTCGAGAAAAATGCGAAACTGTTTCAGTGATCTGACTTACAATACTGCGAAACTACAAATTATCACAATTGCCATGGAAATAATTGAACAAATTAAAACATCTAGCCTCTGGAGAATACTGCACGAACAAAGTTTGTATCCTTTTCACGCTGTAAAGGTTCAGGAATTGTTATCAACCGATTTCTAGAAAAGGTTAGAATTTTGTAGAAGCACGTTGCAAAACACAGAGATGATCCCTTGTTTTTTATAAGGATCTTTTTTTACGGATGAATCGTGTTTCACAAAATGTGGGTTTTTTAATTTAAGGAATCACCATGACTGGGCTGATGCAAACCCGCGTGCTACCGTAACCAGACATTCACAGTTTCGATTTAAGATTAATTATTGGGTTGGAATATTAGAAAAAAACGTCCTAGGCGCAATTGAACTCCCAAGTAATTTAAACTCTGTGAATTATCTTGATTTCTTAAGAAATGAGCTACAGGATTTATTGGACGATGTTATTGGCCCCTTCAGGACAGAGTTAATATGTGGTTCATGCAGGATGGCGCATGGAGGAAAATTACCTAGAAAGATGGATTCGGCGGGGTGTTGAGGCTCCACAATTCTGGCCTCCCCGTAGCCCCCGACTTAAATCCTTTGGATTTTTTTTTGTCGGGTGAATTAAAACAAAGTGTCTATTCTCGCCAAGTGTTAAACATTGACGATTTACGCGAAAGAGTGAATAATAATATTCTGCATATTAAATTACATAGGTCTACAAAAAAAAAGTTCTGTCTTTGCGATCAGACCCATCATTTCCTATGTATTTTGATGCACTGAAACCAAATTTGGCAAAAAAAATTTTCTACCGCAACAATTTTTCTCTCCGCTCCCATATAACCCCCATAAACTCTTATTCAGGAAATCTTTAAAAAAAAAATTATTTTGGTTTTTTGGGTCGCTGATCACGAATCTGAAGTCAAGAACAAATTTCGACTTAATGACAGCTGTCAACAAGCTGTCAAATTTCACTAAAAAGTAAAAAGTTGTAATTAACTGCATATTATTAAGTTTTTTGAATTGCTGATTATGATTATGAAGTCAAAAATGATTTTTGACATAATTCATTTTTGATTTCAGAATCGTAATCAGCAACCCAAAAAATTTAATAATATGCATTTAATATCAACTTTTCACTTTTTAGGGGAATTTGACAGCTTATTGACAGCTGTCATTAAGTCGAAATTTATTCTTGACTTCAGATTCGTGATCAGCGACCCAAAAAACTAAAATGCGGTAGAAATTGTTTTTGCCAAATTTGGTTTCAATGCATCAAAATACATAGGAAATGATGGGTCTGATCGCAAAGACAGAACTTTTTTTTGCAGGCCTGTGTTATCTGTTGATGTGTTGGAAAAATTACGATTTAACTGTTTAAAACGACTTCGGGCCTGTATTCGAGTTAATGGTGGGCACTTTGAACAATTTCTAAAACGAAGATTTTGCTATTTCGCTTGTTATTATTCTTATTATTACTAGTTTAGTTCTTGTTGTTTATGTTAAATTACTTTTCGTTAGCTTTTGTCCTTATTATTGATAGTTTAATTCTTGTTGTCTATGTTAATAAAAAAGTTCACTGTTACGCTAGATGTTTTAATTTGTCCAGTCACCTGTTTGTTTCCATGGAAATTTGATAATTAGTAGTTTGTAGTAAAGTCAGATCATTGAAACAGTTTTTGGCATTTTTCTCGAATGGGTCCATGATATGAAAAATAGACAAGAGGACGTTTTTGGTGTAAAAATTAATTCTGCATCAGAATAAAAAAAGAAAAACATAAAAGATAATTAAATTTAAAAAATAGAAGAGAAAAACTGCGATGTAGTGACTCTATATAGCGCCTCCTTGCGGCATGTCTAAAAATATTTTAAGGGTTCTGTTAGAAAGGTTAGCTTGAGACTACCCTCCAAATTTCATTGAAATCGATCAAGTACCTATCGAGATATCTGAAAAAAAAAACTGTTTTCCCAACGTCCCATTTATGGGGCCGTACAGGCCTTAAAAATCGAAATTGACCAAAACGAAAATACACGTGTCTCTTTATATCTGTGATTACTTATTTGCACCATAATTCCGAATCACCCTGTATATTAAAAATAAATCATCACATCACAGAAACTTGATATATCTACGAATCATTACGATTGCATCGGAGGGAGAGTACACATGGAAAAGACCTAGATACACAGCCAAACTCTATGATAGGTGCCAATTGCCATAAGCGGGAATAGAACTCGCACGGATAATAGCTTTCGGAATATGTATATCTGTCAAGTTGAGTTCTGGCGCTATACCGATTGAGGTACCGCCGCGGTACCGCGGATTGGAACAAACTCGAAAAAAATTTCTCTTCTTTTTTAATTAGGACACACGGAGAAAACAGTAAAACTCCTTTACAGTAAACAGTTGAATAACGGAAAATGAATAACGTATTTATTGAAACAGATTTCATATCACATGTGGAATCTTACTCACTAAGAAATATAATATATATGTATGCTTAGAGCGTGCAACTCTGCAACTCCCTCTTCTAATTTACAATAGCATTTGCATCATGATAAAGTAGTACAAAACGCAAATGTTCTGGCGAGAAGAAGCTCTTTGTGCGGACCTAGCCACAGCAAGAAATATTTCTATGCGACTGAAAACAACAGGTTCGTAGTCTTCGTGTTTCATACTAGCGAAGTTTACCATGAAATATTATTATACAGTATGGAACAGCCAATTGGAACAAATTCAGTAGCTCCATTATTATGCACTTTTTTTTAAATCCTGAGACATTTAAATTTCTAACTCTAAAATGACATCTTGCGACGTAAAAATGTCATCTCTAAATTCAACCCCCTTCAGGTGAGCTACAACCCCTAAATTTTCAAATTGGAAGTAGGGGCTTGTGATACTTCATCTGAAAGGTCTTTTCATTCTATATTCAAAACTGCTATGGTTTTAAATTTTATTGCAGAAATTAACAAGAAAAAAGATGAGATAAGTTTATCCAGCGTAGGAAATTCGTTACATTAAAATAAAACTTTTATAAGTAACACTATTTGTCAATTTTAGGTTCTTTCAAAACGGTCGTTACTGGTCGAGAGAAAATCCTCACTGGAAGAGGGAAACTACGTACGCAAAACCCTGAGAAAGTTAATGTTTGGGTAGGAATAATTGGAGAAAATATCATTAGTCCCTTCTTCATTGACAGTAATTTGAATGGAGAAACTTATTTAGCGCTGCTCCAAAATAATGTTGTACCGACAATGGCAAACTTGTATCCAACTGAAGGAAACCCACAACTTCCATGTGATGCAATATGGTTCCAGCAGGATAGTGCATCAGCACATTACGAAGTCAATGTCCGGCAATATCTCCACAAAATCTTTCCAAATCGCTGGATAGGGAGACGTGGTTCTGTAGAATGGCCTGCACGATCACCTGATCTCACGCCGTTAGAATTCTTCCTATGGGGATATGTAAAAAGTATGGTCTAAAAAACCAAACCCGACGATTTAGCTGACTTAAGAAGAATAATAACCCTTGCAATTAGGTCGATTACCCTGCAGATATTAACTAACGTTAGATGCTGGAGGCATTTTGAACATTTGTGAACATCTGCTTTTTTTTTTTCATGTAACGAATTTCTACGCTGGAGAAACTTTTTTTTTATTGTTAATTTCTGCAATAAAATTTAACACCATAGCAGTTTTGAATAGAAAATGAAAAGACCTTTCAAATGAAGTATCACAAGCCCCTACTTCCAATTTGAAAACTTAGGGGTTGTAGCTGTCACCTGTTGAATTGAGGGATGACATTTTTACGTCGCAAGATGTCATTTTAGAATTAGAAATTGACGTGTCTCAGAATTTTCTAAAGAAATGCATAATAATGGGGCGACTGAATTGAGCTGTGAAATAAACACAACTACTTTTTGCCACGTCACGAATAGTTCGTTATACAAATCACAACCTCCTCTATAGAAAGCCGTGCTGAGAAAAAGGCAACGTCGCATTCCGCTCGACAAGAAGTCTGATTCAAATAGAACAGACTCGGTTATGATAACCGTCCGTGACTGTCGATCGATTGTTACTTTTCCAGAAATGTAATTTTGATAAATTCGTATCAGTTCTTTGGCATTCATATTATATTCCTATTAAATATTGTTTCTCGCACAAAAATAAATAGGATAGGATCTCTACTTGGCCAATAAATTAAATTTTTGTAAGGTTAAAATTAACTGAACTTGTATAAGTAGGTAGGTATATACATATGTAAGAGTATGTAGGTATATGAATTGTTATTTAACTTAACAAAGCATGTATGCACTATAAAAAAATTAACTTATCGCTCGGCAAGAAGCAACGGGAAGGTGTAGAGTTATTTCTTGCCAGAAGGGTTTATATGGAAAATTAAGGATGGGTGTGAGAGGGCTAGGATAATAATAATTACATATGTAAATAACAATAAATTAAAATATTCAACGCAATTTTTGCTAAATACCTTAGCAAAATTTTTTTCCTAAGAGAATTTAAGTAACGATTAAATAAATAATAATTCGATAATAGGTATATATGCATCTAATATTAGCTCAACAAAAACAATAATTATATATTTAAGGAGAAAATAAAAATACCTAATAAAGAAAACAAAATAAGTATTCCGAGCAATAACTGAAAATAAAATAAAAACTGCAATAAGCTAGCGACGAGGCTTCGTACACTTACTGAATTTTAAAACTTACTGAATTTTATAATAAGCTATTTGAATGTTGCGAGCTTCTTTTGCACTAAAAGTATTATTTGCATTATTTTGGTCTTGGTTGGGTTTTCGTTTATTTTGGCCTCGGTTTTGGCGGTCAACTTCAATGTTTGCGAAAATCGAACATAATAGATTTAGAATGGTTTTATAACTATTTCCACAATCACAAATTTCAATAAAATCTTTGAAATAGAAATCCCTTTCAATACTAAATACAGTTAGTTTACACAAAATTGTTTTTTGATTGTTACATTTTAAAAATTTTGATTCAGAAACTTCGTCATTTATGATGTATTCCAAAATTGAGCACGTGTACAAAAATAAACATTACCGAATCAGTAGCAATAAATAAACCGTTTCTCTGCAAATTATCGAAATATTCGTCATTCATAAAGTTTCCCTTTTCAGCTCGAATTAAAGAAATACAGTCGGAACATTTAACTTTTTTTTGAAATTGAATGCGCAGCATAACCACAGACATAAAGTTTTGCAGAGTAATCTATCTCCATGTCTTGTCCATATGAGCTGTCTTCATATGAGAATTTGTACCTTGACAACAAATTTGTTAACTGGGACCATCTCGAAAGTTTTAGGTCACAAAGAAGAACCCATTTTAAATTACAAGGGGTAAGCTCTACCCCTTTTATACAAACTTTTACGACAAGATCTTCAGTTATAGTTATTGAGGTGTTAATTGATAAACAATACTCAAAATTGAATGTAAAAAAAATTAATTTCTTGCTCGCAAATTTTAGACTCCCATTCCAACATGACAACGTTTTTAGTATAATTAATTTTTAAATCACTGAAATCTTTAATAATGTCACTTTTTAAGAAAGAGTCGATTTCGCGTTCTTGCCTTTTCAGAATGTTATCGTGTCTTTGTTGTGGGTCACTTCTACTAGGTTTGATAATTTTAGACATATATGAGGGAAGATTAGGTAAAATGCAGGGAACGGCATCCTGTGTCAAACGAGGATGGCTTAATAAAAGCAAATTACAGGTCCCGTCAGGTTGAAGATGTTTATCATACCTAATAATATCATCAGATTTAAAATGTAATTCACACACAACACTGTGTGTGGTTGGTTCCCATTAATCTCTTGGTATTGCTCTCATCCAAACCGATTTTCTTTGCTCATTTTTCAGAAATTTGAAGACGGTAATACAGCGTTTATTTTAAGCACTATTATAGTTTAAATCGTAATTGCTTTTGCACCCGGGTACACAGAATTTACTAGGGATTGTTGTATTATTTTAAATTTACTTAAAATACTTTAGATTTACACGAATTTACCGTAGTTGTCGGTCAATATCCCAGTATTTATTATTGACGCTGTTACGAGTTGACGAGGTTATGTTTACTTTGTACTTACCCAAGCGTTTAATCAAATTTTTGCGGATCAAATTTCCGTTTTGTATCCTAACACATGTTTAATGCAATTTAATAAACAGTAATCACCGAATTGACACCAAACAATTGATTTTTCACTACACTTTAACTGAAAAAAAACCGGCGCGAACTACTTTGTTTACATCGAAAGAAGTTAACTGAGCAAAATCTATCAGACTGCTAGGCTACGTTGCCAGATTTCGCTGAGCACGGCTTTCTATAGAGGAGGTTGTGTACAAATCAACTTATATGAGAGAAGCAGGTCTAATTTCATAATTACCGGTTCACTGGTACAGTTTTGGTCGCTGTTCGTGCCAAAACTGGTATCCTCGAATAATTTACGAAATCATCAATATTTAGTTCTAGAGGTTTTCGAGTCACTGAATCGATTGTGAAGGTTTTTTTTTATCTACCACCATCGAAGGGTGAAAATAGGGGATACAATTTGGAGTTTTTTCAATTCTTCACCAGACCATTCCATATACAAGTAATTTTTTGTGTTTCTAATTTGATTTCGAGATTTATTTTTTATTTACTACCTTCGAATGATGGAAAATTAGGTGGGGTTCATGTGAATCTTTTGAATTTTTTCAATTATTTACAAATTCAGACCCATTTTTTCACAGGATTTTATTTTTATCCGGTTTCCACCAAGGGTTATTTTTTTGATCTGTTGTACCCGAAGAGTGGAAAATCGGAGCTAGGGTGACATTTTGAGTCATGACAATTCTTTATTGAACAATATAATAAATTTTGTTTACGAAGGTCTTTGAAGGATCCGTCGTCCGTTTCGAGAAAAATGCGTTTGAAACCCGATTCTTGAGAACAATAATTATACTTACAATTAATATGTTATGCTAGGACGATAGAGCATTCTTTTCTCGTCTAGAAAAGTATCTAATTAAACTTCCTACCATACCATATACCATAGGATTGAATAGAAATTCAATCCTATCCCGCTTCGCTGCGTCAATGACCCTACACTCCGAAGGCCTCCGTGGTTGCTCCGCGCCGCGTTGGTGATATGCTGCCTTTCTTCGTCTTCGTAACGTTTAATTACTTTTAAAACTTAAAAAATCCAGCTGGTGACACATTCTCTAAACTACAAACATTAGAAAAATGTAAGAAAAAAAATCGTTGTTTTTTTTTGTGTAGACGACCCCTTGCAACAAGCTGAAATACAAGTAAAGTGATCGATATTTGTAATAATAATGCTAACATACAATGTGTCCCAGGTGATCTATGCAATTTGTAGGGAGCTTCAAGTCTAATACACATTCAATATGATACACAGTGGGGCCAAACCCTCACATTTCTGGCCAAAAACAAAAAAAAACAAAAAATTACTTTTGCCCAATTACATTAATTAAATATTTTTATGATTTATGAATCCTCTTAGATAATTAATTTGATAGCAAAATGTGTTATGGAGTCAGAGGCATCATGTTGGAACTTCTTTGCACTTTCAAGAAGAGTTTTTGTGGTCACATGCAAGAGTTACACGCGAAATAAAGAAAGTGAGCAATTCAAGTTTCGATATTCATGGATTTATCGATAGTTTTAATATACATCTGGGTAGAACTGGTTGGATTTTGGAGCTTAATTGAACAAACAGCCCCTTTTTAATACTTTTGTTTTTCAAACATTTAATCAAAACTTAACTTTCAAAAACGTTGTAAATATTTTAATATTTACGAGTTTATAATATGGTAACCCATTGATATTAAAATATTTTAGCTAAGGAAATGCTCCCCTAAATTCAACCCCTAAATAAAAATTGACATCAACAAAACATTAAGCACCTTTTAAAACATCGGAATTAATATTGTTTAAAACACTAGAGAGTTTGTAACTACTGTATCACCCCTGTAACTACTGGGTCAAAATCATCCCCAGAAACTGATTCAGTACCTCAAAAAACTCAGGGTACGTGTTTTGATTAGTTTGTATGGAGACTTGTGAAAAGACATGATCTTTTGATATCCGTCTAAACCTGTGATTAGCCCTACTATAAAACGTACTGGGGGTACGTCTTATATCTGGATGTCTGAAACATTTGTCTTTAACCGCAGGGTGGTAAATGCAGGTGAATCGCGTAGTCTCGAGAAAAAATCGCTTCTCGTAGCTACGAACGTAAGGTGGATCTATGGACTTTTGTCTCCTCACTAAGAACATTCGCGTAAATGTACAAAACAATATTTTATTAATCCTTCAAAACGTGACATAGAACACAGATATCAACCATTCCACTGAATCTTACAACTTATATCAGTACAAACATAAAAATACTGATGTCGGCCATTCCACTGAATCTTAGAACTACACTGGAGTCTCCAAAATTTGGGCCTCCAAAATTCGTTTTTCCCCACAATTTGGCGAAAAACCCTCCCCAATTCGGGCGTTTTTTTTCCCCCCCTTTTCCCAAGGGCTTTTTGCCCCTGTGGGGGGCGCTTTTTAAAACCCTTCCCAAATTTTTTTTTTGAAGGGGGAAAAAAATTTTTTTTAAAACCCGGAACCCCTTTTTTTTTTGGGGGCCCTTTTTTTTTTTTTTTTCCCCCCCCCCTTTTTTTCCCCCCCCCCCAAAATTAAAAATAATTTTTTTCTTCCCCCCCCCCCCCTTTTTCCCCCCCCCCCCCCCCCCCAAAAAAACCCCCCCCCCCCCCCCCCCCCCCCCCCCCCCGCCTCTCTCTTTCTCGGGGTTGGGGCCCCCCTCCCGCCCCCCCCCCCCCCCCCCTTTCCCCCCCCCCCCCCCCGTTTTTTTGCTCGCCCCCCTGTGTAATGTCAAATATATAAACATATCTTCTTCTTGTCCTTCGCACACGAGATGCGTACGTTTTTACATTACAGATCACTTATTTTATTCCGTATCCAACATACCCCCACCTGAGAGATATTTTAAACCTACAAAATATTCTTCACAAATCTCAGGATACGGTACTTTCGTTTACAAATACAAAGTTAAAAATATAAAGGTACATATATAAATACAAGCTTATACATATAAATTTGAAATTAGTCTAGATTACATGGATACTTATTATGGAGTTTTTTTACTATATAATGTGTTTATTTAAATTTAAGACTTGTAAAAGTTGACATAACAAAAGTAGATGACGCTTTCCTTTCTGCAGATGACGTTTTTTTGATGTCTCTATACTAAAACTCTCGGTACAAATACCGACTAGGCACTTTGACAGCACGTCCCGGACGAGTGACTTTAATTTCACTATGCTTCGCACAAACATTTTCCACACTGTCACCGTCAGCTCCGTCGTCTGAATCTGGATCATCCTCCTAAGGAACACCTTCCGTGAGCTTTTCGTTCTCGTAGCCGAATTCAGGTTGAGGACAACACTCCCAGAACCCTCCCCACCATACGGCTGTAGGGGGGTTGAATCGCCAATTAATGTGTTGAACACTATTTTCCCGAACGATAGAGTCCCAGTCTAATTTCGAAATAGCGTTCTCCTCACAACGAAAATGTGTCCAATTATCACTATAGATCAACTTGGGCCTGCCCCGATACGACATGAAGCGACGCAAGGCCTGAAGAAAACACGACGTAGACGAAGTCGTCACTTCCAAATGTACCGCGCGGAAGACAGCACACGTAAACAAGCATATCCAAGCCTTAGTCTCATTCTTCAACTACAAATGACCAGCAAAATCAAAAAACCCCCCACCCTCCCCCTAAAAACCCCCCAAAAAAAAAAACCCACCAAAAAAAAAAAAAAAAAAAAAAAAAAAAAAAAAGCACTCCGGCGCCCCGCCGGGGGGGGCCCCCCCCCCCCCCCCGGGGGTTCGTTTCCTTTTTTTTTTTTTTTTTTGTTTTTTTTTTTTGTTTTTTTGTGGTTTTGTTTTGTTTGACCTCAAATGCTATAGCATCACGTACCCTATCTAATGGGAGTGGAGGGTATTCATCCTATATGGGCTTTGCAGTATATCACCTATAATACAACGACAATATTTCGATAACACTGATCTTACAGCGCGTCTGCTTGACACAATCCAAGATTTCTCCCTGAGCAGACCATGTCAATACAGAGCCTCTAAATTCGTAAGGGCAATAATCAAACGCTTCTTACGTTCCGCGAAGATCTCGACTTTATTACAATGTAAGTATACCGAATGCCACGTTTCTAATAATCGAAGTCCCGTATAACTAAATCTCATTTGGAACTAAGTATCTGTTTGAAGTGATATCCCGATGAAGGCAAATCAGCAGGATTGTGAGTTCCTGGTAAATGATACTAATTTTCAAAAGACCGACCATTCCTCGCTTCTTGGAATCCATGACACTACCGTGGAGGAATCTGACCAGAAAAAGCGAACCTCCAAGTGTTAAGACTTCTGGTGAGAGGTTCCTCTTCACTAGGTTCATAAAGCCGTGCTTCTATCGTAGTTGCCAACAACTCTAGACGTGGTATAGTTAACTTTACAAGCTGAGGTAGGTCTTTCACCCAAGATCGAAAAGTTTGCTCAGTATGATAGTCAACAGGTTAATCCCAAGTTATTTTCTCACTCCATAGCCTTTGCAGCAAAAGTTATAGGATACAGGACAGAATAGGAGTACGGGACTCAAGTAACCAATGGGATCAAAAATTCTTTGCGTTACGGACAAGATTTGACGCTTTGTAACTACCATATTTTTTGGATTAAAGTCGTCTTCTAGAGCTTTATATTTGATAGTCAAGATATCTTTTTGAGGACACCAGTTTAAACCAAGAACGGGACAGGGATCAGTATCCTCCACTGAGACCATTTCCTGAGTTCGCTCCCTCCCTCTTAGTTCGAATCGTCCTTCATTCAATACAGCCATGGATTCAGTAATTAATCTAGTGGCCGAATCAAGGTCAGCTAAACTTGTTATACAGTCGTCCACATAAAAACTTCATTGAAGTCCGTCCAAAGTTTCCTGATAGTAAACATCTGTTTCATGTACTTTGGCCATTCAACGGGACAAATGATATTCCAATGTTGCTCCTAACAAAAAGGGGCTACTGTTTAGTCCAAAGACCACACGTCTGTGTCGAAAAGCTATTTCTTGACCCTCTGAATCAACCCACAAAAATTTCAGGTAATCACGATCCTTCTCTTACACAGTAATCTGAAGAAAGGCATTTTTTAATATCAGCGATGACTCCTATCTTATTTTCTCGAAATTTCAACAGCATGGAAGGAATCAGCTCAATCAGGTTAGGTCCCTTTTCCAAACAATGATTTAAATATGGTTTCCCTTTTTCATGGGCAGAGACATCAAACATAGGCCTAATTTTAGTAGTGAGACTGCTGCTTTTGACAACTTGTCGATGAGGAAGATAATGACATTGTTCCACATCTCAATCATACTGAGACACTCTTTCATTTTTCTTCTCTAAGCCCCACTCATCGAAAATCTCTTGATACTGATTCAAAAGCTTCTGATATATTAAATTATGGGTAGTTAAGATTAACCGTTTTTTAGCCACGCAATAATTATCAGGATGAGGAGGGTAACCATCTAGGCAAGGAAGCCGGACGACAAGCCCAGGCTCATAATAGTTCGACCACCAAACATTTTCAACTACATCATATCAGATTATGGAGTCTCGAACAATAACGAAAAATATCGATAAAACCGTCTTAACTTTATTAAAATATACTTTCATCTTACAGAAACTGAAAACTCTCTTCAGTATACATATTCTATTGAAAAATAGATATATAATAAAAAAATGCGATACAGTAGTGAAGAAAGGAACGCGCCTTAGAGGCGTAATAATTGTCATGAAACTGGTGTGTCGAGTTAAAATGGAACACGTACTGCATAAATAAACAAATATCGCATGTTATTTTTCAGTTTGCAAGCAAAATACCTTGTGGTAAGTCTCTTAGTAAGGATTTGTGCTTGTCTATCATTTGATGCCCATTCAAAGGATATTTCGGCATGTGGAATATTTTTCTCTCTCTCAAATTAAAAGCTTTAATAAAGCATTTCTATAAAAAAATTTCGCAATTAATACAGCACAATGAAATGTCTAGCTGAAAATGTTAGGCGGCCGAACTATTATGAGCCTGAGATTGTATATAACGTCCATCTCTGTCTACGGATACGGTCTGTAAAAAGAGCCCCCTCGCTGCATTGGCTCCATGTCCTCTTTAGAATTTGTTTACAGGGTTTGTCTACAGATTTAGTTTGTCTACAGGGATCTGTATTCCAATGGCCTCAAGTTCCCAAAGATCAATAATAGAGGAATTTTGTATCAAAAGGTTTACTGTAGGGTCTCTACACATAATTTTCTAATAAAAGTTGAATGGTAGCTTATTTTATTTTATTAAAATATGCAACGTTTTTCTAGTTTAATCGACCTCATATAGGCATCTTTCACGGGTTAGCATCGATGCAAATCAGATACAATCCCATCGAGAAAATGGGCACTATTAACAGTAATAGCTTTAAAAATAGCAGTTTCTGGTTGTTATTCGTAGGATTATCATTTATGGCGTTTCAAAGCAAATCTATACATACGTATAGCGCTTTCATTACATTGTTAAAAAACTGCGGTTTGCCTGCAAATATCGGCAATAAATGAGAAGGGTCATTCCAAAAGTGGCCTTCTCCACTTTTGATGAAATTCTAGCTACATATGGCAATATATTCTCTGTATTAATCCCTATTATCCGAATTAGAATGGACTGTTCCAAAATGGCTCAAATCCCACATAAAATGAGTTTGAAATTTAGGTTCCATGCCAAAACAGCCCTTATCCATTCGCTGTTTTGTTCCAATATTTGCCTACTCCGCATAGCCAATGGCAATAAAAAAAATTGTCACGTGATGCAAACTGGTGATGTTTGTTTTGTTTAGTAGGTATTCAGAAGTCGTTGATTTAAGCGGTGGTTGATATACCTACGGTATTTTATATATTATTTTAAAATAAATAAATTAAAAAAAAATAATTAAATTTATTTAAATAATATAAAAATATAATTTATTATTATTAATATATAAAATAAAATTTAGTTTTCAAAATATGGATTTAAAAAAAGAAATAAATAAATTTATTTAATAAATATAAAATTTTATAATAATTTTTTAAATTTTTTATTTTTATTTAAAATTTATAATAGAAATTCAAAATTTTAAAAATATATAATATTTAAATTCGCTCTGTGCACAAACCAAATGAGTGACCTCTATCGGAATGAACAGTAACTATAAAGAATAAAAAATAAATAAAACGCACACACGTTTTTCTTGGGTTGCCAACATTTTACCAAAGTGGAGAAGGCCACTTTTGGAATGACCCTCCTCAAATGATTGTTACATTTGAAACCACACATGTTGGTTAATGGAAATAATATATGTAAAAGTAAACTAGTTTTAGTAGTACCTACTATTTTTTTTATTTATTTTTTTAATTCTTTATTATTTGTGAAAAGTTAATAACTTCTAATAAAGTTAATAATATAACTTAAATACTTTCAAATAAATAATTTCAACAGTGTAATACATGTTTTCATCAGTTTTAGCCAGATTGTGGTTATAAGTAAGTTTTGAACCATTTGAAGTAATCACTAATCATTCATTTTGAGTACACCTTATATACTACTAAATATCATTCATTTTAAATATTGTAACAATTTGACATTGACACTGAATAATTTCAAAATTCCAGGACAGTACTAGGAAAATTCTCATTTGTTTTGTTCGTTCATTTGGTAGTTTTTTTTTTATAAACCCAAACATTATTTAAAAAGCATATAAACCAAGCACAAAAAAAGAACATTTGACCTTTTTTATCAAACCTTCAAAGGATTTTACGGAGAGAATGTCGGCTCAAATTATGACATTTATTACGATTAGATATCTTAATATTGTAGTAACATGAACAACATTTAATGTCATTTATTTATGAAGAACCATTAATAAAATATTTTTCATATTATTTGTCGGTAATGTAACTTTACTATTTTCTGCCATAGCTTTCTGTCAGATATTCAAAATTGCATTAAGAAAATTACTGTATTAAGAAAATTTTAGTTTGTAGTGAAGGGCCAAAAAAGTTAATTTTGGCATATACATTTATTTTGAAATCCACATAACACAACATATATTTAAATATACATAACTAGTAACAAAAGAAAAATCGTAAATTTTTTGTTACACTTTCAGAAAACATTAAATGACTGTTCAAATTTCAACGACGACAAATATTTTTTCAATATTACCTACCTGCCGTGTTTTACACCATTTGTGAAATTCTGGCGATTTATCTTTGTATATTAATTTTTTGGTATCTACTTCCAAATAGTGCGAGAAGGTAGTGTTTTAGTCAATTATAATTAAAATCCTGCTACATGTTATAATTTACGGCCACGTGTAGGAAGATTACGTACTTTATTATTCAATCTCACTCCACGTCAGAGTATGCTTTGTTTAGTCATAGTATGTTTTAGTTGCGCTTGAAAAGCTGTATACAAAATAAAATGCATTCTAAATTAAATAAACCCCATTGTCGCTTATATCGGGTAGTTGGAGAGGAGCCCCGAATATTTGGAGGAGGCGTTAGAGGTGCAAAAGGGAACAAAAAAGCATATCAACGTTACTTAGATATCAATGAAAATATTTTTATTATTAATTATTATGCAAGCTGTTATTGTTTAAATATTTTATTTTGTATAGGTCATGCATTCTAAGCAAAACACATGAGTTATTATTAATTGTTACATTTATTGTGAAATTTTGTAATTGTTGCATTTATTTTCACATGTGACATCGTTTAGTCATTATTGCACACACATAATTTTGCAATACCTGCCACATCCATAGAGAACATGCTGATATGACTTTCATTTATGGGTATTGCAATGGTTTATCAGTCACTGTCGATATTAGAACATATATTTATTAGACCTTTTTGTTCCCTTTGCCCTCCGCAACACGTCCTGCAAATATTGGAAATTCCTCTCCAATCACCCTGTATATTTTAATGTTTTTTCTTTTCACCTCTCATCATGTTAAACAGGGAGTCAAATGAACGAATTTCAAATTCTTTGTATTATAATTAGGCTATATCTTCGCAGTTATTATAAGAATATTAATTCATTAAGGTTGCGTGGCAGAAGTAATAAGCTGAATTTACCACAGTAGGAATTAAGTATAGCATTATTATTAATGGTTTAATTAAATGCATCCAATAGTATCAGTGCTATTCTCGCACGTGTTTGCGTGACACGCAAAGATTTGGTGATGGTCTTCGTAGCGACTTAGTGACAGAGTATACAGAAAAGATTGTGTAAAACTTCATATACGACATACGAATATGGGCGAGGAAGAGTGAATCAAATTGATTGTTTCTTTTTTGTGAACTTTTGTGTTAGTAGGAACCAAATCAACCGAAGCAATATTTCAGATGCCGATGGTTATGAATATAAGAACTGCCGCGGCGATAGATCAGTGGGTAAAGCGCCAGGTTCGAATCCCGCCTGTGGCAATTGGCACCTGTCACAGGGTTTGGTTGTGTGTCCTACGTCTTTTCCATGTGTATTCTCCTTCTGCACAGTTGTAATGACTCTTAGAGGGAGAATGTAAATTTCTGTGGTGTGATTTATTTATTTATTTTATTTATAATAACTGAACTTACTAAGTCATGAAAATTCAAAGCTCCATATTCATATTTCGTATTCTGTTTAAGTTGGGAGATTCTAGAAAACTTAACATGTGTGTAAATAAATTTGGCATGTTCATTGCACACTTATCTGTTACATTTATTAAGTACGTATTTTCTTAGTTTTTTTTTTTAATTTTCTTTTAAGAATAATTTGTGCATGCATATTCAGGGCGTTCGATTTTTAATGGATGAGATTCTTCTGGCACGCCTGATATTCTCCTCACTGTAGTTGAGCTAAGTTAAAAGACTTGATCTACAAACGTGGGGCTGCTCACAATGGGTCCAGAGGCGTCAGTGACCGGCTGTCCGAGTGGAGGCCCCCAAACACGAAAGAAAAGTCAAAAATATTACGCACTCTGAACCGCAATATCTTTAGTCGCGTGCTGAACAGAATACGAATATTCTCAATAATAAATAATTAACTTTATTAATCACATGCTTAGGTTCACGTTCAGGCTTCGTACACGTGACCACCCTATTCTGAAAGGCAACCGACCATGGATACGTGCAACTATGATAATGGTTGCCTCAAAAAATAAGTTATTACAATTGCTGGATATAAGTATTATAATTATTACAATCAGCTAGACGTCAGACTTGTGATGTTACTTTGAAAACCACAATTTACCTCAAACGGAAGACTTTTGCTCATATACAACCAATACCGGGTTATATTAAAGACAAAAATGAAAAAGTATTTACCTAAACATTTGAGTCGTCTCGATTCATAGTGTATAATCTTCATCAAGTAATATTTTACAGGAAACTCAAAAAAAAAACAGATATCTTATATTGTTATAAGTTTTAAATTATTTTAACTTTGAAATGTGAATTATTATGATTAAAGCCGGCTAAACAGCGCGGCGGCCCACAAAGTTTGCACAGATCTCAACGTAAATAGCAAGGTAAGTTTAACACATCTCTATCTAAATTGCAACAGTTTATTGTTTTCATGAATTTTGTTGTTGCACATACAAGTAGTAAGTAGTATGACGCGTCCGATTATGGCCCGCCACCCGGATCTGCCGACTTTAATTATGATATTCTATGGAAATAATCTCCAAATCAATTGGTCATGGTCATGGCGAAAATAAGGTAAGTCAAACCAGTGGAGTTGGTAAAGCTGATGGTGATATAAATGAAACTGGAGTAGCAAAAAATCAATATTTGGAGCAGATGAAGTCAGTTT
This sequence comes from Aromia moschata, assembly GCA_029963805.1. Lineage (NCBI taxonomy): Eukaryota > Metazoa > Arthropoda > Insecta > Coleoptera > Cerambycidae > Aromia > Aromia moschata. The sequence continues at coordinate 37,706 of JAPWTK010001245.1, forward strand.
TCCTCGAAAATCGAGAGTTTCAAAATTTCAAGTTTTAAAAATTTCAAAAGTTTTTTATTCGAATGGGCATCCTCATAATTGCAGGTCAATTTTGGATAATGGTTCATAATCAAACCTAATTACATAGGGTCTTTGTGATAAATTGGGGTTAGAAAAACCAACTGCAGCAATTTCTATCGTTCTTTCCTAACAATTGCAGAAATTTATATGTTTCCTAACAATACATTCATTGCATAATACTTTCAGATGTAGGGTGTCATATCTGATTGTATTACAAACAAAATTGGCTGATCCAACTTATAATATTCCCGGGCAAATCGACTTGCTATTGGGTGCTGATATCTTTTACAGTTTATTATGTGTTGGACAATTAAAGTTAGGACATAAACAACTTATCTTGCAAACACACGTCTTGGTTGGTTGATAGCTGGTTTTGTTGGTCTCAAAGAGAATAAATCATTGGTACTTAAAATGTAATTTAAGTCAAATTGTCGAGCTTCAAGAGCAATTAAGCAAATTTTGGACAATTAAGGAGTCTTCAAGGGTGACAAAACTCATGTCGGTTGATAATGAAGCATGTGAGCAAATATTTGCGAAAACTACAAGGCGAGATGGAGATGGAAACTTCATCGTAAACATACCTCTAAATTAATCTCCATCTACTTTAGGTGAATCTAGACAAGCAGTATTGGATAGGTTTTTTGTCGTTGGAACGAAAATTGGCGAAAAAATGAATCATTAAGGTCTCTACGTAAATTTCATGGAAGAATATGCATAAATGGGTTACATGTACTATCAACGAAAGATGAAATTACATATTTTTCCCACCTCATGGTGTCTTAAATGAACATAGTTCAAGAACAAAACTAAGAGTACCTAGTGTTTAATGGCTCATTCACGAGAGATACTGCTGTCTCATTCAATGACATTCAGGACAATGGTCCAAATATTCAGGAATATCTAAAGTAGCTCAGGTTAAACTCAAGGATTTCTATGTAGACGATTGTTTACTTGGTGGAGATGATATAAGTGAAGTAATTCAACTTACAAAGGACGTACCAATAATTCTACAGTCAGGTGGGTTTCAACTTCATAAATGGGTTGGAAATAATAATGTCCCTTAAGAAAATACAGGCCATTAATTCAATCGAAATAAATTTATCTCCTTGTAATGGTAAGGTTACAAAGCGAGAGATCATCTCAGATATTTCAAGGACATTTGATTTTCTGGGATTATTGAGTTGTTGTGAAATAGTTGCTAGTAGTAATTTTGCGAAAATTATAGTTAGAGAAAATCTCTTGGGATGAAGATCTTCCTTCAGAAATTAAGGACAAGTGGACAACAATTAGATCAGAACCTTTTGAGCTAAATCAAATTCCCAAGCAGTATTCGAATTATTCTACCTTAAAAACCTGTCCAACACGTCGCATGTGCATCTTTATTTTACATTAAGATAGAACCCTACCTTTTCCTCCCACCCCTTCACCCAATGGTACCTACAACAAATAACACATTCAATCAGATGAAAATAAATTATTGAATAGGCTTAGCCATTATCCAAATAATTAGGCAATACATATCCGTTTTAGCCTATTAAACCAAAATTCTTTACTCTTGCAAACTTTGATATGTCGTACGTGTGTACCAAATTTGAACTGCATATCTTGCACCGTTTGCTAATTGCTTATAGACACGGAAAAGGTGTATTACCCCCATTTATCACCCAACCCCAATCGACTAAGTTTAAAATCTAATCAGCTCCTGACCTCGTCATGGTACATAAGTATTTCAAATTTCAAGTTGATATATCGATTCTCGAGTTATCGTGTACACGAAAAAAGGTTAACAGTCAGACAAACACTTTTTTTTTCTTAATGTGTCTACATTTTATAATATTTTAGGTCTACATATCCAGTCAAGATTTTTTAACATTTTTGTATGAACAGGGGGGGGGGCAGAAGGGGCGGTCCGCCCTGGACCTCTGGTCCCAGGGAGGGAGCTCCAAATGTCGACAAGTTCTTTTGATCAAATCTTAAACATGGCTAAAAAATATGCTCAGCTACCTAAGAGGCAGTTTGAATTAGACTCCAGGTACAAATAAATACCGGTGATTTATAATTTCTTAAATGAAAATTTCTTTTTCCGCCTTTCGTTCCCCCGTGTTTTCCCTTTTCCTTCTTTTTTTTTTTTGCCTCCCCTTTTCCCCCCCCTAGAGGTTTTTTCCCCCCCCAAACTTTTAAAAAATTTTTTTTTTCCCCCATAACCCCCAGCGGCCCCCCCCCCCCCCCCTTCTTTTCCTTTGAAAAAAAAATTTCCAGGGAATTTTTTTTCCGTTGGTTTTGGGGGGGTTCGGTAAAAGGAGGGCCCCCCACCCCAGGGACCACCCCCCCCCCCCCACAAAAAAATACCTTCTTTTTTTTTTTTTTTTGTTTGGTTCCCCCCCCCCCCCCCCAAAAAAACACCCCCCCCCTTGCTGGGGGGTTTTTTTTTTTTTCCCCCCCCCCCCCCCCCCCCCCCCTTTTTTTCTGGTTGGGGGGTTTGGGGGTCCCCCCCCCCCCCCCCCCCCCCCCCCCCCCCCCCCCCCCCCCCCCCCCCCGGCCCCCCCCCCCCCCTTTCTCTTCCCCCCCCCCCCCCCCCCCCCCCCCCCCCCCCCTCTTATTTCTTTTTTTTTTTTTTTTTTTCCCCTTTTTTTTTTTTTCTTCTCCCTCCCCCCCCCCCCCCCCCCCCCCCCCCCCCCCCCCCCCCCCCCCCACCCATTAAATATTTTTTTTTTTTTTTTTCCCCCCCCCCCCTCCATGGTACCTTAACATTGCATTGTCACCGACATTACATAAGTGTTCAAAATTTCAGCAAAATTGGTTGAGAGGAACTGGTTTGAATTTAATTTGCAATATTTGAACTAAACATATACACTCGTACATACAAATGTGAACTGAATAAAAAGCCTGTAAAAATACATCAACTTCTAAGACCGGGGGCCTTATTCAGTTTTGCAGGACCGGGCCCCTGACAGGCTTAGTCAGCCACTGAAGTAATATATAGTCCAGTTGCCTGGAATTAAAAAGCGTACAAAATCTGTATTTTTGTTGGCGGACCTTAATTATTATCGAATCCTATGTATTTTTCCCGTAAAATACAATGGCGGGGGTCCGTACAGTCAAAAGTGTGAGCTTCAATAGTTATTTAACAATTTATGCAAAAAACGTGTTTTTTTTTCACGTTTTAGCTTATACCTCAGTTCCCTGGCACTTTTTGTATATCACATACGTTTAAAAAGTTGTTCTATATTAAATTACCTAAATTTTAAGCCCAACCGGAAGTCGCTAGAGTTTTTTTTTATTATTGCAATTGGCGTTGAAAGTTGCAAAACTCCTTTTATTTTGGCATGTTTTTTCTTAACGAATAAAATTCTTAGAGGGCTGAAAACTGGAGAAATGCTCTCAGATTCTAAACAACGCACAAGACTAATTACAGCCTATTTTATAAGGTTTTATACGCGACCACCTTTTTATACGCGACTTATATGACGTTGTAGCATTTCGGTATTTAAATTAAGAAGTTCCTTACCAAAATATCTTAAAAGTGCGTTTCAAGACGCGATTACAAAAATATATATCCCGTTACGACTTCAGGGAGCGGAGATATATTTTTTTCAAATTCCCAAGCTCGTTGTATAATACTTAGAAGGCTGAAATTTACAGGGTTTGCAGTTAAAAAGTTATACTTTCAATAAAAAAAATACTGCAAATCCATTGGCCGACTTTAACTGTTAGCTGTTTAATTGTTAAAGCACTGGTTAAAAAGCAAAAAGCACTCCGAAAAAATCCCTGGAAACACTTGCAGTTTCAGATAATTTTTAGTGGGTCTAAGGAAATAACAGTAAAACTAAAATAAATGTGTACTATGTAAGCTTTATTTACATTAAACGTGATATCATATTATGTTAAAACATTTATAGAACTAATTTATTGCACTCTTATAAAAATAGTTCAGTCTTTATATACAATTACATTTTACGTATATTATGTGCAAGCGATGATAATAAGCTGTGTACAGAAATTTAACGAAATGTACATCGATTAATTTGAAACATAATATAGGTCTAATAGCTTGTGTTCTGTTTGTATAATTTAGGTATTTATTTAAAAAATATATATTGAGGTAGTAGGAAGTCGAACATAAGTTTACGTACTTCTTCTTTAAAATATTTATTAGGTTTTTTATATCATTAGGAGTAAGATGTGTAAGGAGAACTCTGCTACCATGCAGATACAGTTCTTTGTTTTGAGGGTAAGTTATCATCAAATTTTATCATAAGTTACTATTCCAGAGACAGATTTGGTTTATCAATTGATGTTATGACTGTTCAAGTGCCTGCATTTGTTAATGCAGCAACTGATTACTGAAATATAACATTCATATCACAGACACTGACGCCCAATAGATTCCGGATAAGGCTAAACTGCACGTAATTTTTTTTTGTTGTAAAAATAGATTCAATCACAATAACGAAGTGTTATATAGGAACACACTGGGTGTTCCATCTGAAAATTTAAGATTTCTTGCACTTCCGGTAAAACCTAGAAATAAACATAGTATATCTGGATTTGATCTTTAATTACAAAACAAAACCACAAACAAAAAAAGTATTACCCCACAAAACAAAAAAAGTATTCTGTTCATCAGACTAGACTAAATCATCAGACTATAGTATTTTCATGTATTTTTGTCCATTTAAACAAAATCTGACTTCAGTTTTGCTGCTACACGTCAGGAATTTTTCCTTGAATTCATGAAATCGTAAGTATTGTTCAATGTAGAAAAAGCCTCTGACGTGTAAGGACAAAATTGAAGTCATATTTGGTTTTAGCAGGCAAAAAATAATTAGGAATAATATGGTCTACAGTCTAGACTCTAGACTGCAGAGAAAAAAGTGTGTAAAAAAAATCTGTAGTCTGTTTTTGACTCTAGAAAAAAATCCTGACCTGAAGGGACAACACTGAGGTCACATTTCGTGTCAGGGGGAAAATAGGGGTTTCATCCCCATTTCCTTTCTCGTACACCCAACAGGATGCAAGCGTTTTGTAAATCATTAACTATCAGTATCATCACCAGATAAGTGCATATGATTGTAGCAGGTTTTCTCTGTCGTGTGAATGAAAACAAAGGGAACTGCTACGTTATAGTTGGAGGCAAACGACTTATCTTCCCTACTGTGGTGATCTGATCTATAATGTATATTACACAGTGGATGATAAACACTAATAGGTGTTCTGCATCTGTGAATAGGCTGTCATAGAGAACTATTCAGGAATTGTCTGTACTGAAGAAAATGAATTTCTATAGATACTATCAGTTCAGTGAAATGTCTCCTGCTCATGGGTGGTTACATTTGAACTACAATAGCGATCCAGATATTTCTTTACGACAATAACAGTTTCATCCTTAGCATCATCGACTCAATTGCTTCGTCCTATTTGCATGTTCTACCCCCTTTTACCGAGTTAAACAAATGCAATTAAGAATATGTTTAATCGCATGCTGAGAGATTGTATTTGAATGTGCCCTTATTTACGAAACAAAAAATCTGTAAGAAGTCCCAGGCTTCATTTTGTCAGCAGATACTGTATATATTAGTACTAAACAATGTTAGGATCTATTATATTATCTTCAATATAAATTGTAAGGTTGACTTAGAGGTTAATATTACATGTGAAACTTAGTCCTGGGTAAAATTAACTTGACATTAGGAAAGGCTATTTTCAACACAGTTAGATATATCTATGTACTCGTAATAATGTGTTAAAATGTGATAAGTGTCTGTTATATTTCTATTTGCATCCTAAATACATTCAGTTAAAATCAGAAAACTAGTACAGTAAAACAGGTTTTCTTGTTTATTATAAAATTAATGGATTTGCTAGTCATAAAACTGCATAACAGTTTAACCTGAGGGGGAAACAACGTAGAAAATCTGGTGTACAAGGTCTAGGAAGTCCGAAGGAATTCAGAGGAAATCTTAGGGCAATTCAGGGGAAGTCTTTTGGAAATCTCGTTATTAAAGTAAATCTGGAGTACAAAATCAGGCCCGCGGTTTCCGCCTCGGTTTAACCAATAATTCACATAACACAAGTCGTGCTAATAAAATGATCATGTTATTATGCGGGTAATGCAGAAAATTATTATTTCCACCCAATTTCGGCATAGTGTGTTATATGCACAGCAGATTATTTTTTATACATATAAAAAAATATAATAAAGACAGTTTTGGGTATAAAATTACATATTAGTTTGCAGGAAATATACTCGTATGTATTATATTTTTACTTCCACATACACGTATTAGAGTGAGAGTATAGTATTTAAATAGAGCAAAATATGATCTCAATAATCTCTTCTACAGTGTTGCACAAACATTGTTTATGCTGATTTGTGTCATATTTCAACTAACTGTATATGGTGTGTACTCATTAAATTATCGATGGCAGAACGAACATCGATTCCGGGTTCAATTTGCGAATTTGGTCAATGTCTACAGTAAAACTACATCATAGGGAAGACAATCCTGTGGTAAAACGTTATCAACAATACAACCTTGCAATAATTATTGTGCACTTTGACCTAATTAGCATTTAAAGCTTTAAATTCGATGTACGTTCGCTCAGTGAGGCCACACCATTAAAAACCGGGAACACATGCCAGTTATAATAATAATAATAATAATAATAAAAAAGGTCTTTATTAGAGAAACATATAATAAAAATTGCTACATGCAATTATTAGGATGTTTACTCAATTTGTTTATCATTGAATTCTTTCAAAATATGAGATTTAATATTTTTATTGAACGTCATTGTTTTGCTGTGTTCGAAGTGTACAGATAATTTCTACACATACAAATTAGTCCTATCTGCATTGTTCACTAAAAGAATTTTCAGCGACATTATTTGTCGCCTTTATAGTTTATGTAATAGATGTATGCTCAATGTTTACTTTTGTACTGATAGATAAAAAAGTTTTTTTTTTATCTAAGTGATCTTATAACCCTGTACCCTCCAACCCAATACGCAATAGTCCAGGTCTGTATGTATGAAACTAAAAACTTACCTCGGGAGTTCGTGAAAAGATTAATTCAGAAAAAATTCATTTCCGCTGACTCTATACCACAAAGTTCTATGAACAGAATTAATTTTTTGAATATACTGCTGACATTAAAAGTCCCTGGTCTTGGATATTTGACTCAACACCGCAGGCTCAATAACTATTCATCTCTGATCCTTAAACAAAGCCAATAACCTCATACATAGTCCTAGCGATTTTTAAATCCGAGACATGTATCTTATGAGCAAATAAGCTTAAACACTATGATTATGTACATGAGATTTATAAGCGAATATTCTCACTAATAGTTAAGAAATAGTTTCAAGGTTTATTAAATTTAAGAATCTTTGCTCATAGATCTACAATCAATGGGATTATTGGGTTTGAGGTTGTCTGTTAGAAAACCTTCGAGATACATTGTTTCTAGTTCTACATATTATCGGGCTATTAGATTATCGGGTTCAAGGATATGGGGTTGTGGGGTTATTGAGTTTGAAGCTGTTTGATCACAAGCTCCTGAGATACAGGGTTTCTAGTTTCATACATGCAGGCCATTGGGCTATTGGGTTAGTGAGTTTAAGGGTACTACGTTATAGGGCGGTGGGTTTCACTCTGGGTTGATCCGTAAATGTATTATGAGAAAAAAGTCACACTTTCTTTAGGTATTCTTAATATCGATTCAACCTTATACATTGTAAAATCAACGATTTAAGACCATTTTTTAAGGTTAGGATTGAACTGTAGAATTAGGAATACGTATTCGTTCACTTAACACTCAACATTTTATATTTCAATTTTTTCGTTAAAGGTTATTTGTAAAAATAATATTTACGTCCTATAATTTTAAATGCTTGTAACCAAGTAAAGTCCGTAGCTTGTAACCACGAAAAGAAAAGAATGGGCATAACTGTTTCAACATACGATCCTGAAATATTGTTTTGGGACACCTTATATGTTGGTAAAAAAATATATAGGTGATTTCCTTTGATGGAAATTGCGGCTTACGTTAATTAAAACTGGCAGGGTATATTAAACACACTGCCGTCGATCGATACAGGCCGGCTTCAACTGACTATTTCATTTTTCAATGATTAGCAATTCAGATTAAGCGCAATTGAGAAGTTTGGGCGGCCAAATTCAAGAGAGTGCAACTAATGTGGTTTCAAATAAATTTATAGAAATCATCCACCTACGCCTATTGCAATGTATGCCCTTGAGTAAACATCGCTCTATACGTATACAGAAAAGCATGCCTTACATACATATGTATGTACACTAGGGTGGACCTTAATATTTTGTTCTCGTTTTTTTCTCAGCGGGCCGGGTGAAAATCAGTTCTGGGTACCTAAATACTTGTGCGGAAACCAAAACTGCCGCCATCGGAACCTTTTTTCCCGCGCCGCAAAGCGCCGGAAGTTTCTTATGGGATTTACATGTTAAAAATCACTGAAAACGTTCGATACGCTCAAAAACTATAAAAATCATCAAATCTGATAGTCGCAAGGATATATTTCCATGTATTTTGTCCTCCTGAATCAGATGGAATCGTCAGATTTCGTCTACCCGATTATACCACAACGCAACTCCCCAACTTCAAAGTATGATGCCAACGTTACAAGTACATGTACGAACGTCGGCCACTATAGTATGTTCCAATCCGAAATTCTCTTATAATCAAAGTAAAATGACTTCAAGTTAAAGGTAATATTATATTAAGATGATGAATTATTCGTATGATATGGAGCATTTCATACTACCGTTAAATTATGCAAGTCGATGCAGGAGAATCTATCGTTTGAGAATCAGGATTGAAAAAACAGAAAAATCGTCTACCGCCATTTACGCTCCTGAATTTTGCGTACAACTTCAAATGATCGTAACTCCGGTTCAGAGGCACCTACAGACTTCAATCGGACGTTAAATTGCAGGTTTTTACCTCTACTTTTGATTCATGATATGCTTAATACTCCTCAGAGTCAGGTACAATCACCATAATAAATTATTTCGTCTTTTTTTCAATTTTTTTTTAGTTTAATTTGGTGTTTTTTCGCAATTTTTTGCTCATAATTTTGTTCACTCAACGAATAAACGAAATCTGATGATTCCATCAGATTCAGTAGGACAAAATACATGGAAATATATCCTTGCGACTATCTGATTTGATGTTTTCATAGTTTTGGAGCGTATCGAACGTTTTCAGTGATTTATAACATGTAAATCCCATAAGAAACTTCCGGCGCTTTGCAGCACGGGAAAAAGGTTCCGATCGCGGCAGTTTTGGGGTCCGCACAAGTTTTTAGGTACCCAGAACTGATTTTCACCCGGCCCGCTGAGAAAAAACGAAAAAAATAATATTAAGGTCCACCCTAATGTACACTGTCCGTGGTAAATTAATAAATCCCAAATTGAACGCTTTGAACTGCCCATAATATTTTGTTAACTCACTCTCGTGTATAGAGCCTATAATGTACATGCAGTACGAGGTAGATGATACGCGGTTACAACAGTAGAGAAGGAAAACCAATATCATAATTTTTTGTAATTATACAAAACGGAATTTCATTCACAATTATTATGAACTTGTGCCATTTTACAATAATACCATCAAGCATATTGAGCACTAACACATTTTGCATTTATAAGCAATTCTAGGAAAGTTTGATGTTTTTCTTTTTTGAAAATTACATTTTTACATTTAAGAAGATACAACCGCTTGTAACAGTGCATAATACTGTGTTTAATTTTTAAATGGTGGTTTGCTTTTATAAACATTAACATTTCAATCTGTGTTTCGACCTGTTTTGTTTGAGCACCATATCGACTTTTTAAATTTAGCTTTTTTAAATGTTCTTGATTATTTTCAGGTCAATGAGTATATGACAATTCTCTTTTCTCTCGAGTTCTCTTCTTTCAGAATTTTCACATATTTCTGGTATTAAAAATTGTTTCAGCTAAGGGGATATACCGGCCCATGTGTAATTGAATAAACTGAAGACAAAATTTGTATCTACCTATTACCTTGAAGACTTGCAGCCCTACACTATACAGCTTTGATATACTTTACGTTACACAGGTTAAATTATTTATGAAATACTGCATTTTATGGAATACTAACTACTTTTAGTATTTACCAACTTTTCATGTTATAACATAAGATAATGTAAAAAAAACACGTTTTTCTGGGGATCTGCAAGAAAATTTAGTTTACAAATAAAAATATTTAATCCCTCTCTATTCTCTCCGCTACTTCTGCGGGACACATTTCCACTTTCAAATAGATGTGGGGGAGACATGCTGAGGAAGAGAGAGCTCAGCCGTCCAGTATAGCTTCCTGGATATTGAAGACGAAGGCAAGGTGAATATCATTTTGTCTACTTTCATCCTTTGACATTGATAAATCTCCTTTGTTGCATTTGTGATTCGCAATTTTCTAGTTGCACTTGATAATTTTTCTAGTTGCGTTTTTGTGATTTCTCTGTTTATTTTCTTACCTCCCTGAATTAATTATTAAATACTTACTACTTTATTAAGTTTTGAAAAAAAGTGAGATGTTGATGTTTGATGTGAGAAGTTTAAGATTATTTTTTCATTGGACAAATTTTCTTTTAAGGGTAATTTGACAAGTTTTTAGTGTTTATAAAAACGATAGATTAAATTTTTTTGAGACTATTTAGTACCGCAGAGTGTGAAAAAGCATGTAGCCTGTCAGAGGGTTAATTATGGAGGACCTAAAAATTAAAATTGTAAAAATTAGTCATAAAACTTTATGACTAATTTAAATGAGGAACAATTTTATTTTATCATTACTGCGATTTATAAAATCGTTGACGATTGCACCAAATCTATTAACAATAATGTGAGACATATGCAACAATTAATTATAAAAAGATGTTTATTTAATGACATTAATTTGTTTTTTTTTTCAAATTTATTATTATTGTCGTCAGAAATACTAAACCAAAAGTTATGATTTGTTAAAAAAATGTTTAAGGAATGTTGATACATTTGCTTCTGACAACTATTTATTTGTTTATTAGGCATTTGATTTAATTTATGGCACTTTGGATGTATTTCACTACATATTTCGAAAACGGTTTATATTAGTATTCACTAAGCTTACATTTTTGAAATGAATAATAAAGTCTTAAGTTAAAAAAAGTTAATTTTTCCAGTTTTGCGTTATTAACTTGATTTTTCCAAAATCAAATTATTATTGCTTGTAGGGAGTTCTACAATTAAAAAAAGTGTTTTTCTCTCAAAAAATAAAGGCACCAGAAGCCACACTTATTATGAGGAGAAGACCCTGTACAAGCGCTGAGTAAAAATCGAACACGTAAGGGTGCAGATAGACTAGAGCAATCACATATCACAAACCGAGCTTTGGTGTACTCACTGTTGCAACTTTCTCTGAACCTTAACATGTAATGACGAATACTACTGTATAGTTTCTCTTTAAATATGTGAGAATGGTTCATAAAAATGTACTGCTGTTTATTATATAATCGTTTGATATAGTCTGCGTACTTATTTGTTACATACGAGTATGTGTTATCTGTAGTCACACAGTACGTAAAGTTTGAAATAAATTCAATGTCTCTTTTAGGGAGATTGAAAAAAAAAATATCGGACATATTTTTCAGACATTTTTTTTAATAATCGTCGTTTTTTAAAATCATCTCTTGTTTTCGTATTATGCCGTCAGTGAATGTTTTTTTTAAACGATGTGAAAGTTTTTTTGAGATATTTGACTTTAAACTTGTTTTATCCAAGTTCGAAGCATCAAGAAGCATGGCTTCATTTGCTTATTTGATTTTGTCTATCTAGTGTTAAAAATTATTCTGGAGTGGGTACTGGAACCTTCGGCGTAGAAACAAAAAACTGGACGTCTTCCACGAAACACCGAACTACTACACTTTTCTCGACGCGCGTTTCGCCAACCAAGATTAAAACTCAGTTTTATTCTTCTCCTGAAGATGCCAACTTGGTTGGCGAAACGCGCGTCGAGAAAAGTGTAGTAGTTCGGTGTTTCGTGGAAGACGTCCAGTTTTTTTTTTTTTAATTATTGTTTTGTTAATACAAGTAATGTTAATTAATATGAATTTTACCAATTATACAATGATAATTGATAAATATGTTTGCTATTGAAATTGTATTTGATAATGCCGCAGATAACTTGGAAACGTATCTGGAAAATGTTCCTTTTCGATATATTACCTTTTTACACTCCTGTATACAGAAAATACGCCTCTTTCCAAATCCATTGAAAAAAATGTGTTCTCATTTACAAAATATCTGATGACATCATTGCCTGGAAACAAACGGCAAAAAAATCTTTTTAAAAAATCAAATTGACCTGGAATTGAATTTTTTTGTTTTTTTTTTCAATAGATGTTTAATTTATTCCAAATTTTCAAACCTTCCTATATGTATCTGACTGTTTCATTATATTTTCTGTATGTATGCTTAATAAAACTTTAGCCGACTAATTTGTTAAAAAAAAAAACTCCGCCAAACAGTTAAGCAAAATAGTTCTCTAACACTCTGAATAGCTTAAAATCAATAAAAACCACTTTTTTCGGCATAGGTACCGGAGTTGACTTGTTACCTCAAATGTGCGTGCAACTATAAAACATTATGCAAAAATATTAAAAATTTGCTTCTATGCGAATCTAGTGCGAAAGTTTATGAACATCTCATTTACTACACATTTATTTAATATTAACACTTAAATGAACGTCCGAATGTAACAGTCACTATAAAACATTCGTGTTTAGATACACTGTTTTCAGTTTTCAAGTTCACTTATCTAAAACACGCTTTGGTATCACAATAAAGTCCATAAAACGAACGACGTGGTTTTAATTTATTTCGTTGAACTATCTTAAATTAAATAAATAATACACTTTAGATTCAACTCAAACGTTTTGTATCCACTTTTAATTGGAAACTTTTAGAAAAACTCAATCACAAGCACCAGAGATAAGCAGATTGCGGATGACACGAATGCGCGTACACCACTGCTGAAAGGTGCCATTCCTTGTTGACTGACACCGTAGACGGCCGGTTGAGCGGATGGTTCGACCATATTCTCCAAGTCTGTAACAAATAGTTGATTTTAAGTATTATATAAAGAATAACATCAGATAGTCTTAATACGTTGATTGTTACAGATATAGTGTACCTTGTTTAAGGCGGTACATCCAAAAAAAAGTCATCAAAGTTGGCCGAGCAAAAAAAGGCGTATTTATATTCTTTCTCAGATTTATAAGACCTTATTTAACTGTCAAGATTGTAACATTATGTGAGAGCCATTATTTGTTTTACAATTGCAGCCACTTGTCAAACATTTGACAACAACAAAGTTTCGTTTTGAGCTTCGACTCTCGTTCAAAGCCTGATTTGATGACTTTTTTTTGAATGGATCGTTATTACTTATATGCCATACATACACATATACCGGGTGACCACGAGATTACTACCCAGGCTCTAGCTGAGGCACGAAAAAGTATATCGATTTCAAATTTTGGGAATGTATATCACTGAATGGGATGCAAAATTTAGTTACAAAAACGACTGATCATCGCTTCCTGTTTTACCGGAAATGCCCTAAACTTTATTATTTTATATGAAACACCCTGTGTATTATATATTTTTTTTAATTCTACTGAAAAAACTAAAACTAAAACATGTTTCATGTTCTATACCTATCTTTGACAGTTTCCGAGAAAATCGCCTTTAAAGATGTCAAATATGTCATTTATAAAATTATTCTTTTGAAAGAAAACAAGTGAAGATAGGGACAAACTCATATGATATCTTTAACTTATTTTAGAAGCACTAAAGCCTGATATCATTAAAATTTCGCACTTCCGGCTCAACCGAAAAATACCGGAAGTCATCTTTAGTAGCAATTTACTGCAATAATTTTAACGGAATGTCCTATAACTAATAATTAGTTATAGGAAATTCGAATTGGAAATTCGAATTCTACAAACAATTTCGAATCATTCTTATATACACTTCCCTATACCCAAAGTTCATAGTTTTTGAGATATTAAATGTTTATTGTCAGAATGTCGTAGGTATGAACGTGAATATCGTTTTCTATTTATGATGCATAAATTGAAAACGATAGAATCAGTCAATGCATCTATCAGAGGTGCCTAGGAATTTTATCGTAGGTAGGCGCTATCACAGGCTTTTGTTTTTAAACGTCATTTTCTTCATTGTTGCTTAATTTGACAATTAATTCTTACTGTTTAAGTTAAGTGGTAGTGTTATTACTTCTCTTTTATTTAAAATGCCACTTTTTACTCGCGAACATCAAATCGACATGCTACTAGTATATGGAGAAGCGAGAAAAAAATCGCAGGGAAGCAAAAGGTTTATACGGGCAACGATATCCAGATCGTACACAACCACATGATAAATATTTCCCTTGGCTTGAGTGTCACTTAAAAACTGAACTAATTGAAGAAGAACCTAACGAGTTTATTGTTAGTGAAAAGGCGGAGATTAATACTCGGTGTAAAGGCGTGTATTGAGGTAGATCCGACTACTTCAGTTAGGCAAATTGCTGCCAATGTTGGAATTGGACGGGAAAGCGTTAGAAACATTTTAAAAAAGCACAAATTTAAGCCATTTAAGTACCAAGTACACCACAATCTTTATGAAGCCGATCACCAACGGAGGCTGGAATTTTGTAATTGGTTTATGGTGCAGTAGGTAACGCCCAAATTGAAGCCGGTTTATACTTTTCTCTGACGAATCACCCTTCACGTATTTAGGTATGTTCAATATAAATAATTCGAGATATTGGGCAAGAGAAAGTCCTCACTTATTTAGAGAAGGAGCTTTCCAGGAGTAATTGTAACGCGCATCGTTGGACCAATTTTCTTTGAAAATCCACTAACAGCAGACCAGTATTTACAGTTTTTAAACAATGAAATAGCCAACTTTCTCGAAAATATATCAATAAATGAATATTTCCACATTTATTACCAGCAGGACGGAGCCCCAGGCCATACTGCTCGAAGGATTAGGGATCATTTAAATCAAACATTTGAGGAAACAGCTAGGTTCTGCGATATCCCTTCCTTAGATTTTTTCTATTGGGATCATATTCCTCTCTCAGACGGCAGCCGTGCCGAGGTCGTATTCTAATTTGTGTTTATTTTAATTATTTAGTGCAGTTACAAAGAAGTAGTTTTTACGACTTGGATAAAAGACTGATAGTGATTAATACATATCTACACATTGATAAATATAAAGAAGTGTGATAATAAAAAAAAAAAAAAGTATAAAGAAACACATACCGTGATAACAATTTCGGAAGCAAAGAGATTGTATTGTGAATAAATGAAAAAATTTGATGAACCATGGCCGACGAATGCTGTAATTGTAAAACAAAACTCAAACCAAATTTTGTCAAATGTGCAGGCGTGTGTAAAAAATGCTATCATCCTGAATGCGTGAATATGACAAACGATGAAGTCAAATGGATTAATAAAGTTAAGAATATTAAATGGTTTTGTGACAACTGTCTTTCATATTTTGAAAATAACAATAATATGAAGCTAGAGTTAGATGAATTTAAAAATGACGTAAGCAAAAAATTTGAAAATATACAAAATATGCTGAGCACCTCAAATGAATTATATAGAAGCAAGAACTTACAGAAAAATAAAAGCTATGCGGAAGTTGTTGCCGGTGAAGTAGTTGTTATAAAACCCAAAAAAATACAAGAGAATAAGACTACAAAAGAAGCGGTAAGAAAAGCATTAAACCCCCACTAAACTAGAGATAGGTTTTACTGAAATCAAAGACATAAGGGACGGAGGAATGTTAATTAAATGCAAAAGTAAGGAAGACGTTGAGAAAATAAAATCAGAAGCAGAAAAGAAACTTAAAAAAAGGATACGAAATAAGAATAAAAGAACAGAAAAATCCTCACATAAAAATTGTGGGTTTAGAAGATGATATAGATAAGGAAGTATTAGAAGAGTGTATATTAAAACAAAACTCATTTCCGAATAGCGAAAACTGTTTTTTTAAAGGTAAAAACCACGATATACCCACAAAATAGGATGTTGCGCACTAGTGGGGGTCCCTATTTGACCGTGACGTCACTCACAGAGTTGTTTACGTTCTCGCTGTGTTGACAGTGTGTGTGGTGGTTACCGGTGTTTAAAATCATTTACAAGTTTTTATAGATCATTTTAAATATTAACAAAAATGGTTGCCGTTGTGGGATGTATTCCGACAACCCTAAACGGAATCCGTAAAACGTTAAGTTTTTTAGTTTTCCTAAAGACGACAATCTAAGAGAAGTGGTTACATTTAACCAAGAGGGAGGACAAAGTTAATTTAAAAAACGCTGTAATTTGCTCCAAGCATTTCTGTGAAAGTGACTATAAGGTTAATTTAAAACATATTTTTTTGGATTATATCCCTAAGAATTATCGTGGATTAAAGGACGATGCAATCCCTACGCAAAAATTTACCCCAATCACAATGTGTTTCATTAAATGAAGGATCTTCGACATCTGGTGCTGGGGAAAGCGAAAAAAATGTATTTGAAAAAAGAAAAAGCTCAACTTATTAAAAACATCATGGCCAAAGACACGTAAGTTTTAAATTTAGATTGAATGTATATATTTAATAATGTAGGTATGTTTATTTTTGCATGATAGGGACAAAGAAATAACTGAGCCTAGACCTAAACAAGATAATATGATAGATTTTAGAGAAGGTGAAAATTTAGATTGTAATATGGTAGTGGAGTCGAGTACTACTTCTGAAATAGGGTGATGGTTAATTTTATTTATTGCAATTTAATTTACTTTTATTATGTATTTTTACATCATAAAATGTTTAGGGTTCAAACAAATGAAAATATGAATCCCGACGTATGTAACAAGAAACAAAAACAATGTCACTGCGGGAAAAAAGTTTAGCAAAAAAAAAAAAATAACGCCAAAAAGGTAAGTGGTCATAAGCAATTTCAAGCACAATGTATGCTGCTGGCCCTAGGGCACAGGCTTAGTCTAAAAAATGGTTATCCCTTACCAGACTGAAGGAATGGCTAAGAAAAAAAAATTGGAACCCGGTTTAAAACATGCTTTAAAAATCTCAATTGCAAAAGAAAAGACTGTATTACATTATATTTGAGAAAGAAAAAAGAAAGAAAAATAACTCAAAAGACTCTATGAAGCTACAATTATGTTCAGGTTGCTGTGATAAGGGAATATTTAGATCGTGGAAGCAGCCAATTTTTAATTTTGATTGTAAGATATTGTTTAATGGACTATTAAATTTGTAGAGGATCTGGTAAGTTAACTTTCATAAATTAATTTAATTAAACTTGTAGGTTTCCTTTGTTGCTATGGTATAGTTGGGAGGTGCAAAGGGGCTCACGTGACCTAAATTCAGAGGCAAATACTGAAAATCCTAGGACAAAAAAAAATTTTTGTATTCGCCGACTCCCCATCTGAAATTAATTAGGATAATTTTTGGACACGGATTTTTAATTAACAATAAACCTTAAGAAGCAAATTGTAGAGGAGGCCCTAAATGACTCGGCTCAGATTTAAAAATAACACAGTACCTACAGCTTAATACACGCAAATTGTTTCATCACATCCGATGTGGAACACTTGGTTTTTTAACCACAGATAGGTTAGATGTGAGAATTTTAAATTGGAAGTATGCATTCTTACGAATTATTTTATTTTTTTAAATTTCATTAGAAATGGCGATGTGACTCCCGGGCAAGAAAAGGGCCTATGGATTAGCCCTTGAAGAACAGACGGATTTTAAATAAAATGTCTGAGGTGATTACTCAATTAAAGGTAATTAACAGTCGAAGCAAATTGCCATTCAAAAGGGTAAGGTATTAATCTCAAAATATTGTTACTCTAATTTTCTAATTTAGTACTTGTCCTCTGTCAAATGCTAATGGAGGAAGTGTTGGCCTATCCTTTAACAAAATATCAAATGTATAAAACTTTTCAGAGTGATCAGGGCAAGTGGTCTCCATGACCTAGCCCTTTGGAATTCAAATACATAAGGTCTTTATTTTAGGGAAAAACCAGGGACTATTCGGTATTCTAATGTAGAATTAATTACCAGATCCCCAAGTGCTAATTAAAAAGCTAAAATTATCTGAGGCTGATGTAATAATGAAAAATCTGTTTTATTACAAATAAACGAGCGAATATACGGGCTAGAAATGTTGTCGCCACAAACTAGAGATCCGCCTACAAAATTCCTCAAGCCAGGGCTACTCGTGGATTGATACACAGGGTGGTTTGTCAAAACATTTTTGTCCCAAATTGAGGAACTTAATAAGGTGTTTCTCGAAGTTAATGGTGATGATTTAATTACTGAAAAACAAATTTTATCCATATCTTTTGGAAAAAATAGTCTGTCCATAAAAGCCAAGCGTTATTTTTAGGTCCAAAGTCTCGTAAAAACAATAAAGCTTTAAAGGACAAAATAATCTTAAAAAAAATGGAAAAAAATATTCTTAGGTTAATCATGTTTATACTCCTATTTACTATTTTATTATAACTACTAACTTGTAAACGTAATATTTGGTTTTATACATTTTTAAAGTTAAAATTAAGTTAGAAATGTTTTTTAATGTTTAAATTAGTCTTTATATATTTTTTAAATAAAGCATTGTATAAATAAACTTGTCACAAAACACTCATTTATTCAAAATATTTTCATGAGGGCCCTGTAAAACGTAATAAAACGTTGCATTAAACCCAATTTTGTGTTAATTAAGAAACCGAATACCCATTAACCTCTCGAAACAATTTTTTTCTCTAAATATTTTTAATGTGCACCTTTTTCGCAAAATTCGTGACAAAACCTTTAAAAAACAAGTCTAAAAAAAGAGTAAGCGTTGAATCACTAAGCAAAACCAATAAATTCATGTCTTGATAATAGTTACCGATTAAAGTAAATCATTCACTAAACACGTACTAGTTACTCTATTTTCTACTATCAAAATGTAAATGTACTAACAACGAAAATACGACAAACGGCATCTTGTAATGAATATGTTTGTGAGTGACGTCACGCGCGGCCGCTAAAAACCGACCGCGCGGGCGCACCCGGCCGGCTGTCAAGCGAATGAAATAGGTATATGGCTATTATAGAATGTGATCCCCAATTGTCAGAATTATTTTTAAATGAAGGAAAAATAAGCATTGGATGGTCCATCTGCCGGGTGTTTGAATATGTGCCAGTGTTTAGATGCTACAAGTGTGGAGATTATGACCATAAAGCAGATTTATGCAAAAGAAGAAAGATGTTTGAAATGTGCAAGTACAGTTCACAAAACAGGTGATTGATACGAAAAGTGCATTGTATTCAAGCAAACGGTGTCAAGAGAAATATAAATTAAATTTAGAGACTAATCATACAGTATTTGACATAAACTGTTCGGATATTAAAAAAAGTGGAATATAAAAAATAAAGACACTCTGGATAAATAGCAATTACCGATTAAAGAAAATGATTCACTACACAATACTAGTTACTCCATTTTACATCAAAATGTACAGATAAAAACAAAATAGAGCTCTAGAAATATGTTTGCAGTCAAATGACAGGTATAGCTTGTATAACTGACACTGGTTAGAGAAAATGAAATAAATAGCATTAACATAAACGGATACAAAGTTTGTAGTATATATTGGAGGTCTAAGTATAAAAATGGTGGCACAGTAATCTTTTGTTAAAGAGGCTCTGAAAAGTCATGTAAAAGAAATAGAATGTATAAAAAATTATTCAATAGAAAAAGACATAGAGATGTGCGGTATCGAGCTAGAAATATCCAATTGGAAAATCAATATTTTAGTAATATACAGATCACCCTCAGGTAACCTAAACCTATTTGTTGAGGCCCACCTCAAATTATGTGTCTTTTAAAATATGTACCAAAGTTTGTATCTTTAAATATGTACCAAAGGTGGCAACGCCGCGGATTCCTACCCATACGGGACGCGGCAGCACCGCGTGTTCCTACCCCTACGGGGCAGAAAACACTTTTTTTTAAGTAGTAGACTGAGAGTAGCCCAGGGCAGTTGACTTAAGCGGCGTCACTCTCAATAGTCATATATACTCAATTACCATTAAACATTTTTGTTTGTTGTCGTTGATTTGTTATAGTTCTACGTGTAAAGTAAATAAGTGCAAAAATCAAACCCTTGTGTTTTTTTATCAATTCGCATCAAGCGAGAAAGAGAACCGTGGATCTGGAAGAAGAATCTAAAGGACGCGGCCTCTACATAAATCTGGTCCTTCAGCCTAACCCGGATCACTTCCTGTGGGTAATGCAGTACCTGGCTGGTAATTATAAAAAATTAATTTAATTACCACATCGCCAATAGTTCTTACTAAGGTGACTAGTATACACATCAGGACTTCAATATCATCCACTCGTATATTCCATACTATCCAACCATTGTCCAAAATAGAACATTCGAAAGTTAAAATTTATATATTTCACCCTGCAGATAAATTACTTGCTAGGAAAGAAAGTCGAATACTTTACGTTTTATTTCATTTCTTACAGCTTAAAGACATATGTATGTGTGTACTTTGAGTTTGTTTTCGTATCAGGTTACATTGACCGACAATTAGTTTAATTATTTCGTATTAATAACGTACATTATTTATATTACATTTGAATTTCAATTTTTCAAAGAAAAGTGTCATAATGACTGAGATAAACAATCTTGAAAAACTCATACGTAAACGTGCTGTTGCCAAGGGTAATTTAACGCGGTTTAAGAACTTTTTAGACAATTTAGATGCTAATTATCCTGATTTATTAGAATTAGAAGTTCGCCTCAAAAAATTTGATTTATGTTGGCAAGCATTTTGTGATATCCAACTAGAAATTGACATATTAGATGACAATCCAAATGATCATGAACAAGAGCGTCAAACCTTCGAAAATGATTACTTTAAATATGAAGCAATGGCAAGGCGTTTGCTAAACCCTCAAGTTGGTTCCATTGTCGGAGAATCAGGGGCCAATTCGAATTCACTAGTAAATGAAAAATTTAACATAAAATTACCGACAATTAATTTAGCAGTTTTTGATGGAAGTTACGAGAACTGGCTATATTTTAAAGATACTTTTAATTCTATTGTGCATGCTAATAAGGCCATAGCCGATGTACAGAAGTTTCATTATCTTCGCTCATGTTTAAAGGGTGAAGCCGCTGACTTAATTAAATCATTAGAGGTCTCTTCTGCCAATTACAATGTAGCTTGGCAACTAATAAACGATAGATACGAAAATAAAAATTTGCTTGTGAACAATCACGTCAAGGCGTTATTCAATTTACCTGCGGTGAGCAAGGAGTCACATGTATTTTTACGGTCCCTTCTCGATAAATTAAACAATCATTTAAGAGCATTAAGGGTATTAGAGCAGCCAGTTGACCAATGGGATGTTTGAATTATCTATATGGTCACAAACAAATTAGATAACATTACTCGTAGGGAATGGGAAACTAAAAAATACAGACAGAAAAATACCTGCATTGCAAGATTTAATTTCATTTTTAACAGAGAGATGTAATCTCTTAGAAACACTCTCTCCTGGTCCGTCTGATCATCGCAGCAAAACAAGATCACTAATTTCAAATGACAGTTTTAGTCGTCCACACTGTAATTATTGCTCAGGTCAACATTTCATAAATAATTGCGAACAATTCTTAAATTTACCACCAGATAAAAGGTATTCTGCTATCAAGACGAAAAACTCATGTACTAACTGCCTTAAATTTGGGCATTCTAACAAAAATTGCTCGAGTTCCGCTTGCAAAAAAATGTGGGAAACGGCATCATACTCTATTACATTTAAATAATCGAGTGAGTGACTCTTATTCATCACAATCAGTTAACCAGGTACCAATTAATCTACAGGGTACTCAAAAAACTGAAAATACAATAAATATGCAACACAATGCGAATGATTCGAATAATCACAATCAAGTGTTATCACATTTTAGTAACACAAATAGTCATGCATTACTTTGTACTGCAGTTATAAATGTTTTTGATAAATATGGTGTTATGCACAATTGTAGGGCACTTCTAGATAGTGCATCCGAATCTCATTTTTGCACTGCAGAGTTAGCTGACAAATTAGGAATGGTTAAAATACCGATCAATATATCAGTTTCAGGGATAAATAAATGCACCAGCCATTTAAGCCATAGTACAAACATTAATATACAATCAAAATTCAATAATTTCAAGACTTCAGTTACTTGCTTAATCGTACCCCAAATAACAGGGAATTTGCCTGCGATATCATTTGACAGTAACTGTTTAAACTTACCACCGGATGTAAACTTAGCTGATCCTGCATTTAATGAGTCATCAAAAATTGATATGCTACTAGGCGCACAACTCTTTTGGCGTTTGATACGAATGGGACAAATCAGTCTCGGTAAACACAATCCTATTTTTCAAAATACAGCATTAGGTTGGGTAATTTCAGGGGAAATTGTCAAATCCAAAATAAACCGCATTTCAACAAACTGCAACTTCGTGTCAACAAATGACATTGATAACAACTTACGGAAGTTTTGGGAGTTAGAGAAAAGGCAACTACACTACCACTTTCTCAAGAAGAGCAGTCGGTAGAAGATTATTTCAAGGCTACTACCTACCGTGGTAGTGATGGGAAATTTGTAGTTCGATTGCCATTAAAGCAGTTAACTGATGTTTTGGGTGAATCTAAACAAACAGCTCTCAAACGACTTTACTCAATTGAACATAAATTAAATAAAAACGACGATCTAAGTAAACAATACCATCATTTTATGAAGGAATATGTTAGTTTAAATCACATGCAAAAAATAGCAGATAAAAATGATGTAGGTTGCTATTACATACCACATCACTTTGTCAAAAAGGAAAATAGTTTAACCACTCAGCTTAGAGTAGTTTTCGATGCATCATGCAAAACCACTACAGGTATATCTGCCAATGACATAATGATGGTGGGGGCTAAAATACAACAAGACTTATTTTCCATTGTAACGCGTTTTCGGTCATATAAATGGGTTTTAACTGGTGATATCAGTAAAATGTACCGTCAGGTTTGGGTACATCCTGATCACAGAAAACTTCAACGCATATTATGGCGCGAACATCCTGCAGATCCAGTTGAAACCTACGAATTAAAAACTGTAACTTATGGCACAGCATCAGCTCCATTTTTAGCTGTAAGATGCTTAAATGAAATTGCCTACCAACACATGGACAAATATCCTGAAGCTTGTCATAAAGTACTTAATGATTTCTATGTCGACGACATTTTAACTGGAAGTAATGATATTAATATTCTTTTAAATCTGTACCATGACATTTGCAATATTCTTAATTCTGCTGGTTTTACTTTGAATAAATGGGCTTCTAACAACTCAGATATTTTAAACTTCGTTTTAAATTCAAATCCTCAATCAATCGTGAATATAGGCAAGAACTATGAAACTTATTCATTAGGCTTGTTATGTAAATCAAATGCAGATACTTTAAATTATGACATTACTAACAAAAATTGCGACAAGGATCCTTCAAAACGTGTAATACTTTCATCGGTTGCACAAATATTTGACCCTTTGGGCTTAGTGGGTCCAGTAATAATTCTAGCAAAAATTTTATTGCAACGCCTTTGGCAATTGAAAATTAATTGGGATGAACCACTTTCATTCCAACGAATGGAAAAATTACGCAACTAATTTAAAATGTTTAAACAAAATTCAAGTTCCTCGGAATGTTTTATGCGACAATCCTATTATAACAGAATTGCACGGGTTTTCAGATGCAGCACTTAATGCATATGGCTGCTGCATTTATCTGCGTACTGTAGACAAATCGGGAAATTGTCATGTCAATTTACTTTGTGCAAAATCTAGAGTTGCTCCACTAAAATGCGTAACAATTCCACGATTAGAATTGTGTGCTGCTTTATTATTAGCACAACTGTTCGATAAGGTTAAGCAATCATTAACCATTAATTTTAATAATATATACTTATGGTGTGATTCAACAATTGCTCTAGCTTGGATTAAGTCAGTACCTACGAAATACAAAATTTTCATAGCGAATCGCATTGCAGAGATTCAGTCATTAACTGATATAAAGAACTGGCACTATATTAACACTTCAGAAAATCCAGCTGATGTCATCTCAAGAGGTCTTAATCCTCAAGATTTAGGAAACAATAATTTATGGTGGCATGGTCCAATGTGGTTAAGCAAACACCATAGTACATGGCCTATTGCACATCCAGAGTTAAATTTAAATAACTGTGACAGTGAACTGCGAAAACATGTTACACAGTCTGCAGTCTCAGCAGTAAAAACTTTTGACATTTTTAAAAAATACTCGAGTTTTACAAAATTACAGAGAGTTACTGCTTATATTTTAAGATTTAAAAATAATTTATTATCACCTACGAATAAACAAATTGGTCCGCTCTCACCCATTGAACTAGAAACGGCGTTAACTACATTAGTAAAATTGGTACAGGCTGAGTCATTTTCTCATGAACTCAACAATTTGAAAAATAAGGGCACAGTCGACAACAAAAGCAAGTTATTAAAATTAAATCCATTCATTGACGACACCGGACTAATTCGTGTTGGTGGACGTATTCGATACTCAAATTTTGCATTAGGAAAAAAGCATCCGCTAGTGTTGCCAGAAAAACATGAGTTTTCGAAATTATTAGTTGAGCATACACATAAAAAACTCTTGCATGCGGGTCCGCAGTCCGTACTATGTTCATTACGTGAAAGGTACTGGATTATATCTGGCCGTAAATTGGTTAGGCTCCTTATTCATAAGTGTATAACATGCTTCCGCGCAAATCCAGGGAATACCTTAGAATATGTAATGGGTGATCTACCAAGTCAACGCGTCACTCCATTTAGACCGTTTGTAAATTGCGGAATAGATTATTGTGGTCCATTCAATCTGCGAGACCGAAAAACGAGAAATTTTAAAATTACAAAGGCTTATGTCTGCACAATAATTTGTTTTTCAACTAAAGCTGCTCATCTTGAGGTAGTCAGTGACTTAAGTTCCGATGCATTTCTGGCCTGTTTAAATCGATTCATGTCACGACGAGGCAAATGTTCTAACATATATTCCGATAATGCAACCAACTTTGTTGGAGCAAACGCTGAACTACAACAATTCTTAAATTCCACAAGGGGGGAAATTCTAACAAAAATGGGTCAAGAAGGCGTCAACTGGCACTTTGTGCCTCCCAGATCACCCCATTTTGGAGGGCTATGGGAGGCAGGTGTTCGATCAGTAAAACATCATTTAAAACGCGTTGTTGGCCAATCTAACTTGACTTACGAAGAATTTAATACAATATTAATACAAGTTGAAGCTTGTCTAAATTCACGTCCAATGTATCAATTGTCAAGTGATCCCAGCGATCTTAATCCGTTAACTCCAGCACATTTCTTGATTGGACATCCTTTAACCTCAGTTCCTTACCACGACCTGACAGAAATACGAGAATCGCAGCTTTCTCGTTTCAAACGTTGTCAAAAAAATGGTTCAAGATATATGGACTCGGTGGGCAAACGAATATGTATCCGAGTTACAAGTTAGATCCAAATGGATGAAAAACCTTCCACAGTTACTGAAGGTTGATTCGCTTGTCATCATCAAGGACGAGAAATTACCAGTTTTAGCGTGGACCCTTGGACGTGTTCTACAACTGCACCCAGGACGAGATGGAGTCGTCAGAGTGGTGACGTTAAAAACTGCAACCAGTGTGTACAAACGACCTGTGAACAAATTGTGTGTGTTGCCTTCTAGTGATACACCAAGTGAGACAGAATGATTTGTGTTGAAACTTTAAGCTCCTAAAGCTTTCAAGAGGGGGAGCATGTTGAGGCCCACCTCAAATTATGTGTCTTTTAAAATATGTACCAAAGTTTGTATCTTTAAATATGTACCAAAGGTGGCAACGCCGCGGATTCCTACCCATACGGGACGCGGCAGCACCGCGTGTTCCTACCCCTACGGGGCAGAAAACACTTTTTTTAAGTAGTAGACTGAGAGTAGCCCGGGGCAGTTGACTTAAGCGGCGTCACTCTCAATAGTCATATATACTCAATTACCATTAAACATTTTTGTTTGCTGTCGTTGATTTGTTATAGTTCTACGTGTAAAGTAAATAAGTGCAAAAATCAAACCCTTGTGTTTTTTTTATCAATTCGCATCAAGCGAGAAAGAGAACCGTGGATCTGGAAGAAGAATCTAAAGGACGCGGCCTCTACACTATTTTTTAGAGAACTAGATAATATATTAAATCATTTATGTCAAGATAATACAGCTTTAATTTTATGTGGTGATCTAAATGTGGATCAGTTAGAATCCTCGATGGCTAAATATGAAATCAATGATATACTTATGTCATATGATATTATGTCAATAGTTAATGAACCTACAAGAATTTTTAAAAATTCATCTAGCTGTATAGATTATATGTGTACTAATTTAATATCAACAAATGTTGTACAATCTAGAGTTGAAAATATTCATTGTAATGTAGAACATAACGCAATATCCGATCATTCAGCTCAAACTCTAACATTTATAATGACAAAACATAATCTAACTGAAGGAAAAATAACTTGTAGGTTATTTAATGATATTAATATAAATATGTTTCTATCTTACATAAGTAATGAATCCTGGCAGGAAATATATATAACAGAAAATGTGAATGAGGGATTTGAGCAGTTTATTACTACTATACAATATTATATTAATATAGCGTTTCCACAGCGAAATCTAGTAAATAAAAAAAATAAACAAAAAACCTTGGATTACCAAAGGTATATACATTTCAAGCCAGAGATTAAAAAAACTTATATAACACTATGATTAGAACAAAAGATCCAGACATGATTAGTTATTACAGGAAGTACAAACGTAATGCAGGAATGTAATTCAGACTGCGAAAAAAAAGACATAATGATAGGATATATTTTGAATCCGAAAATAAATCAAAAGCGGCTTGGAATATTGTAAACAACACCATACAACACAAAACAAAATGTCGTGTACCTATTACAGAAATAAAAAGTGATGATAAAACTCTGACAGATAAGGTGAGTATTTCTGACCATTTCAATAAATATTTTAATGACGTACCTAAAAGACTTAATGCACTAATTGAAAATAATGACAATAACTCTGACAGTTTTGATTTTGGTAGACACTATCCCACCATGTTCTTAACACCAGTTACAGAAAAAGAAGTTTATGATGTTATAAGGGATCTAAAAAAAATCAAACTCTACAGGAGAAGATGACATTAATTCTAATATTCTGAAATATAGTATAAATTACATAGTACCACCACTAACACACTTAATAAATTTATCATTGTCTCAAGGTATATTCCCAGAAATTTTTAAAACATCTAAAATAGTACCTCTATATAAAAAGGGTGATCGTGAAAATGTAGAGAACTATAGACCTGTGTCACTTTTATCTTCTGTATCAAAAATTTTAGAAAAAAATAATTTGCGGTAGAATAGTGTCTTTTATTACAAAATATAAAATACTACATGATGCACAACATGGTTTTAGACAATTTAGAAGCACGAAAACGGCAATACAAACTTTTTTAGAAAAACTTTATGTAAACTTAGACAACAATAAGAAATCTGTTGGGCTTTTTATGGATTTAAGTAAGGCATTTGATTTAGTATCTCATAATTTGCTATTAGCAAAATTAGAGGCTTATGGTTTAAGAGGGCTTATTAATAATTTGCTTGGAAGTTATCTCAAAAACAGATTTCAGTTTGTTGAAATAGATAGTATAAGATCAGATAAATTACAAGTTGAATATGGAGTTCCACAGGGTTCAGTTCTGGGTCCATTACTGTTTATTTTATTTGTAAACGATTTACCATATAATTTTAATAACAGCGATCTTGTAATGTATGCAGATGACAATACCTATTTGTGTTCTAGAGATAGTATTCCCGAAGTAATTAGTGACACTCAGCTTATGATACGAACATTTATTAACTGGTTTAATCGAAATAAGTTATTTTTAAACATGAGTAAAACAGTTTTCATCAACTTTACACCGAGGTCTAAAGAAATAAGCGAATCCCACCTACTGAAAGCAAACGGCAAGTCAGTCGAACAGGTTACTAATGTGAAATTTCTGGGAGTGTACTTGGACAATAATGTTGGATGGCATACACATATCGAAAATCTATCGAAAAAAACTATCATCAATTTGCTTTTGTTTATATCGCATGAAACAAGTGTGTAACAGAGAAGTTATGTTATCCTATTACTATGGACAGATATACTCTCAACTTAAATATTGTATTTTATTTTGGGGTTGTTCCAGCCTTTCTGTCAGAGTTTTTAAGTTGCAAAAAAAGAGCTATTAGATCAATTATAAATGTATCAAAATTATCGTCATGTAGACCATACTTTCAAGAATTAAAAACTCTTACATTACCCTGTATATATATTTTAGAAATCCTGTTATTTGTAAGGCAAAATCAAGAAAAATTTACAAGGAATAACTATTTTCATGAATACAATACTCGAACAGCGGATTTGTTTTGTTATCCACATCATAATTTACCTTTAGCTGAAAAAATCCTGTATATATGGGTGTACGTCTTTATAATAAATTACCAAATAAGTTTAAATGTATCAATAATTGTAATGCTTTCAAAAAATATGTTAAAGAGTTTCTAATTGAGAAAAGTTTTTATAGCATTTCGGAATATCTTACGAGTAGTTTTGATTAAGGTTTAGTTATATATGTATATGTTTCCGTTTGTGTAAACAATATTTACTTACAATATTTAAATTTTACAATATTTGCTTAATTCAATATGTTATTTAATATTCTTGTGATTTCGTCGCATTTAACTTTTAATTTCTTTTTCTACTTCTTTGTTTATTGTTTATTGTATGTATTTGACTTATCCTATGCCATATATGTGGTCTTTTGGGATGAATAAAGATTATTATTATTATTATTATTATTATTATTATTATTATTATTATTATTAAAGAAGCAGTGTACAGAACACAGCTTACTTATTTCAAGATCTCCGCGACCGGATTATAAGAGCGGTGAACAATATTACTCCTGCTCAAATGGAAAATGTGTTAAGGGAATTTAAAAATAGGATCATTTATGTCATCAAATGTGGACAATTTGAACATTTAATTTATGGATGTTGCATTTTTTTAAATTCATTATCTTCTTATGTTTTTTTTTTTAATAAAATATTATATCTCAAAAACTATGAACTTTGGGTATAGGGAAGTGTACATAAGAATGATTCGAAATTGTTTGTAGAATTCGAATTTCCAATTAGTTATAGGGCATTCCATTAAAATTATTGCAGTAAATTGCTACTTAAAGATGACTTTCGGTATTTTCCGGTTGAGCCGGAAGTGCGAAATTTAATGATATCAGGCTTTAGTGCTTCTAAAATAAGTTAAAGATATCATATGAGTTTGTCCCTATCTTCACTTGTTTTCTTTCAAAATAATTTTATAAATGACACATTTAACATCTTTAAACGCGATTTTCGTGGAAACTGTCAAAGATAGGTATAGGATATGATACATGGTTTAGTCTTAGTTTTTTCAGTAGAATTAAAAATATATATAATACACAGGGTGTTCCATATAAAATAACAAAGTTTAGGACACTTCCGGTCAAACAGGAAGTGATGATCAGTCGTTTTTATAACTAAATGTTGCATTCCATTCAATGATATACATTTCCAAAATTTGAAATCGATGTCTTTTTTCGTGCCTCAGCTAGAGTCTGGGTAGTAATCTCGTGGTCACCCGGTATATCGTCAGCGATATGTATAATGATAACTTAAACAGTGATATGTATAAAGATAATTGAAATTCGTTAAAAGCGAGTGAAAACTTAGTATTCTGCGTCGCGTCGTCCGTCAGGTATTTCAATCACACTCACATCTCAAAAAAAGGGTTTTCGAGATTCACATATTAATCACAACAGTTTCCTGGAGATG
This sequence comes from Aromia moschata, assembly GCA_029963805.1. NCBI lineage: Eukaryota > Metazoa > Arthropoda > Insecta > Coleoptera > Cerambycidae > Aromia > Aromia moschata. The sequence goes on from JAPWTK010001245.1 coordinate 67,916, forward strand.
TGTATCACTGTCGCCGTGTTAAGTTAGTACGTGCTACAGTGGTGGACAAAAGTTTGAATTTATTTAACATAAAACAGTTGAAAACATAAATAAAAAAATAGTTGAATCACAAATGCGTAATGGTAGACAGAATCTTTATATCAAGTTGCATGTGTGCTAGGCTAATGATCTCTATGCATCAGACATCTACCAAATAAAGTTAGCTACATGTATCCGAGATTGGGAAATGTTTGGTCGAAAGTTTTAGCTGGAATGATACTCGTTAGTTGCTTCTGAGAATTCCGCATGCGAGACGTAACTTAAGAAAAATAAAGATAAACTGCTCGTCAAAATTAGCGTAACATAATTTAAATTAGCACCATTGGCATTCTATTCGGGTTAGAGATGTACGGGTTTTTAAATTTTGGTAGCCTACAGAGTTGGTTTTAACGCCTCGAAGTCGCTATGTTGTGACTTAAATGTTATCCGACCATTCTTAAAAGGTTCTCCGACCACACCCCCAAAACCAACTCCATGTCGAAATTTGAAATCAAAAATTTTGACGGCAATTTCAGACCTACAGGTTGGACATAGAAGGACGCTGTCGAGTAAAAACCAGATTTTGGCACACATTAGGAATTTTCCAAGAAGCCCTGAGCATTTGGT
>JAPWTK010001246.1:0-68495 GCA_029963805.1 Aromia moschata
CCAAGGAATACTCCAGTGTTTTTGAAAATTTTTTCGAAAACTTGCTGACGGTTTTTTCACTATAAATCCTTTCTGTAAGAGGTGTTTAGTCATCACCTAAAAAGTGAAGTGGGTCACATGCGTCTTTTCAAGATATGGCTAACTGAAATATCACGCACCGCCACTGCTGGGATGTGACCTGCATATGCCGATTTTCGTCTAAGCTCAGTCCAAGAATTGTTACCAATCGACCGGCCGCAACGAATGCAATTTTCAGAGTGGTTTATGCGTCTTTGAAAAAACTTTTTTTACCCTCAAGGCATAGTTTTTCCTCCCTGGCTTTGAAAACTTTTTTTACAGAAGAAATTGGCAATTTGGCATGATATTTTTTTCAAAAAGTTATGGCCATTTTAATTTTGGGAAACAAAATGTTCCTATAAAATTTAAATTAAAATGGCCATAACTTTTTGAAAAAAAAATATTTTGCAACAAATCGAAAAACGTCTCCTTATATTTGTTTCTAGGTTATGAAAAAAATATACTGCAAATATCCCACAGAGCGTTACTGAGAACCCAGGGAGTGCTCCAGTGTTTTTGAAAATTTTTTCGCAAACTTTGCTGACGGTTTTTTCACTATAAATCCTTTCTGTCCAAGAATTGTTACCAATCGACCGGCCGCAACGAATGCTATTTTCAGAGTGGTTTATGCGTCTTTGAAATAACTTTTTTTACCCTCAAGGCATGGTTTTTCCTCCCTGGCTTTGAAAACTTTTTTACAGAAGAAATTGGCAATTTGGCATGATGTTCCCAATTTGTTGTCTATATGTATATACGAGTACTCCCAGGAATTTAACATAGTTTGTTAGTGCCACGCTCTTATCGATGTCAAACTTTCTGAAAGTAAATATTATATTTTCTGTTTTCCTTTGATTTACTGTTATTTTATTAGCTTTAAACCAATCGTCAGTGAGAGATTGTGTTCTAGATATATCTGCAAACAATTTCGGTATATCTGTGGGCTATTGTGGTATCACAGCAAATAAAATGAATTTGCCCGAGGGTATACATTCGGTAAATCGTTTATGTACACTAGAAAAAGCGTGGGACCCAAAACTGAGCCTTGAGGTACACCATGCTTGACTTCCTGTGCTTCTGATTTCTTATTATTGTTGCATACAAACTGGTAATGGTGCGTAAATAATTAGAGCGATGCAGGTTTGACTGAATTTATAAAATGTCAGTTTCTTAATTAGTAAAATAAACAAGGTTTTTAATTAGTAAATTCTAATGTTACGTTACTATTTTCGATATGGGTACCTATAAAAAAATGATTATCTTTGGCAGTCTAGATGCTTTTCACTGGAATGAAAATATTTTATAACCCGGCCGTAGACTGCAAACAAACAAACGTGTATGACGTAAATCATGCATTATCGTATATCACCGATAAGAGGATTATTACGATATCCCGGCGCATTCACCAGTTCCAATAGCACTCCAATCATGTTTGTTTGCGCTCACCCTTCGAATTTATCTACAATGAAATCGTAACATTTTCCAGCAACAAACACACCAATCACGGTGCATGTACAATAATTTACTATGCACATAATTCGGCTACATTCAGTTAAAGATACCGGAAAGGAACCTTAGGCGTAGAAACTAGTTTTAATACTACATTTAAATATTTTTCCTCTTAACACTGGAACACTTTTTTGCACTGAATGCACGCGTATCACCAACCTGTGTTGTGATACCAACCAACAATGTTGGCATCATCGGTAAATAATTTAGGCAGAAGTTAAATTTATCTATTCTATTTATACTAAATTTCCTGTTGCGTAGTTTTGACCTTGTTTATTAACCAGAACAGTGGACTGTTAGATATCGGCGCATTATCTTTATTCAAGCTACATTTAAAAACTTCTATTCTTCAATACCTGTAAATAACAGGCCAACAGAAATAGAGTACAAGCTACCTCTTTGAGCGTATTTTTCTAAATACTGTTAAATCACTATTTAAGTATTTTCAAGGTCGTTGATTATAGACTGTCAGATTCTAAATATTCAAAATGTCGGATCCAGCATGGTGGACAGAAAGTTCATAGTTTTTAATTATGTAGGTTTCTGATTGCGAAAGCACAGTAAATTTTTCAAGAATATCAAAGTTATTTAAGTAACTTTTTGCAAGGAGGAAAGAACTTTTGGCAAATAACTTTTAACTTTGGACGCTAATAACGTTTTTCTAGTGCATTGGAGAGTTTTACTTGATAGAAACTCAATTAAAGAGTAAATCCTGACGAGTCCAACGACACGGGAACGATTTCTGTGGGATTATTAGAACGCGAGATATGAGCAGTTGAAAAAATAAAAACAGAATCCAAGATGGCGGCGGACGGGGCAATTTGGACAATGCGCAAATTCAGGGTTTAGGTCTTAATATCATGCCATTCAAAAAATAACGTCGGTTGTCATAGCAACAAACTTGTTTACGTTAAGGAATATCAAAAACCACCACTTTATAGCATAAAACATGCTCAAAACTTTTATTAAACGATTTTTTTGAATAACAAAAATTTCAAGAAATACATTTCCTTTCTTTTTTACTCTCATGGAATGTGTATGTTTCTAAAATAGTGTCAGAGAAACGTGATTTCAGGTCAAATAGACTCGAACAGGACAGCAGGGTTAAATAAAAGTAGGAAATGCGTCACGAACGCTCACCAAATAAACAAAACTTCTACGTACGAAAATTGCGATAAACAAATATTAATCTTTGTACATTAATTGTATTTGTTTGATTATAACGTCTGCATTGCCACCACGAAGGTGTACATACCTAATGCGTAATTATACTTCCTGTTCGGCTGGTGAGTACGCCATTTGTGATGTAATTAGTATTGCCAGTAATTAGATAAGTCCAAATATAAATTTCTACATTAATTTGTACGTTAAATATCCGCGTAATTGGCGGCCTGTATTTAATTAAGGTTATCTTGGCTGACCGTTCAAATAGAGAAGTGAGAAACGCCGTGGGTTCGCGGATATTAAGAATTAAATCCGACAGTCATTTCAACAAATAGGACTACGACAAAAGTAGACGTTGGCCTTATGATGATAAAAATTATAAACCCATGTTTTCGTGTGCATATGAAGTGAAAGAGTTTATAATGTGCGTTAAAAAAACGATAAGAACGTGGCGCGTAACTTAATTGTTACTTTATTAATTCATATTATTAACAAAATGCATTAATTAATATTACTGCATATTATTAACAAAGAAATAATTCATAGATTAAACTTAATTAATTTTCAAACTCAATGTTGTAAATACAGCCCGTAGGTTAATAATAGATTCCAGGACCGGTCTTAACGCAACTGGAATGTTGTTATAAGGAGCCATCCAAAAAAAAACATCATCAAATCTGGCCATGAACGAGATAAATAGATATAGCGGTTATGTTGAAGCTGTAAACGAAACATTGTTGTTGTCAAACTTTTGCCAAATGATTGTCACAATTGTAAAATTAATAATGGCTATCACATAATGTAACAGCTTTGACAATTAAATAAGATTATAAATTTAAGATCAAGAATAGAAATACGTCTTTTCGGTCGGCCAAAATGATGACGAATTTTTTTAGTGTTAGTTAACCTGAGCGGATTGATCCATCATTCGTATGCATGAAACGTCGAATAAATTTGTAAAAATGTCTGAACAGCAACCGTCACATGTTACGGTGGAGCATTGAATAAACAATTTTGCGGACACTGACCTTTAATGACAGTGAACTGCGTTTTACCGTGTGTGAAATTGCACTGACGTGGCACGTAACAACAGATGTTTTTCAATATGTTGCTACAGACAAACATAATGCTCGTATAAGTGGTGGTGTGAGTGCGCGAGACAGACAAAGACAAAATTGTCCAGAATGCTGTGAGTGGAGAGTACGCGAAGTTAGTTGACCCGCAGAAACAACTGTTAGACGATTTTATATGGCACCATTGTGTGAAGACATAAAAAAGTATCGTCTCGGAATTGCACGATAAACCAATATGGCTTAGCCTTGACGAAACAACCGATGTTAAAGGACAGAACATACCTAGCGTAGTAGTTGAGGGACTGAATGAGGCAATAGTCATTGAAGTGCATTTGAAAGCTACAAGGACATATACTAATTTAATCCACGTCACGTGGTTGGCAGACGGGCTTCACCGAATTGCCGAAGCTTTTAGTCTGGTGTTGACAGCCTTTAATGTGATACAAGTGAATGTGATACAGGTATTTGTGAAAGCAACATCCAGAAGAAAAACGTTTTCGGATGTTCTACCAAGGACACCACTACTAGCGTAACCTACTGTGACTCGTTAGGGCACATGGGTAAAGGCAGCTATTTTAAGTGACAGGCGCTAAAGCTTCACTCCTGAACATATGAACCATTTATTGATAACACAGCTCCACAAAAAAATGTTTTTCGTTTGCATGGGTCTGACTATGTATACTAAATGTTTTTGGGTCACTGAAACCGAATCCGAAGTCCAAATTGCTCCATCAGCTCCGGTTCTTTTTCCTAACTTCAAAAGTTAAACATTATAAAATTTGATAAAAACCCAAACTAAACCCCATAATCATATATTTCATCAATTCCATAATCATATAATCTCAAAACTCCATAACCTTAAGCCCCATAACCTCAAAAACCGAATAACCTTATGATTCTAAAACCCCATAACTCAGTAAAAAAGACTTATACGCACTTAAGCAGTGTAAATCGATATGTTTGAAACCGGTGTGCCCTTCAACCTCACTACCACTCAACCTCAAAATTTGGTTATTTGGTTATGAGGTTTTAAGAGAGGTTAAAGGGTAAGAGAGGTTAAAGGGCACACCCGTTTCAAACATATTGTTTTACACTACTTGAATGCGTATAAGTCTGTTTTTTACTGGTTTATAAAGTTTTTCAATCACAAGGTTATGGAATTTTTGAGGTTATGAGGTTTTAGGATCACACGGTTTTGAGGTTAATTGGTACTGGGATTGAAGGACAAATCCGTTTCAAACATATCAATTTACACTGCTTAAGCGCGTATAAGTCTCTTTTTTACTGAGTTATGGGGTTTTAGAATCATAAGGTTATTCGGTTTTTGAAGTTATGGGGCTTAATTTTATGGAGTTTTGTGATTATATGGTTATGGAATTGATGAGATATATGGTTATGGGATTTCGTTTGGGTTTTTATCAAATTATATAGTTTTTAACTTGAATTTCATGGTTTTAGGCCTGTCTTTTGAGGTTAGGAAAAGAACCGGATCTGATGGAGCAATTTGGACTTCGGATTCGGTTTCAGCGACCAAAAAAATATATAGTATACATAGTCAGACCCCTGCAAACTTTTTTTTCTGTGAAGCTGTGTAATTTATGGAAACTCAACTGGTAGTACGGTAGTTTTAGCATCGGTTACCGTGTGTATGCAAAATCTGTGTCTTGTGATTATGGTTCATTTGCCGATTAGTTGGGCTACAGCAATCCACCATCACATGTATAAAAGTAAGACCAGGTATACCGGAAGTGGACACTAACTTCGATATTTTAAACGGCAAGCTGTATTTTCTATTACTTTATATTTGAATTGTACTTGATTTAATGCCTTTTAATAACCATTTATTTCAATTTTAAAAACAGAATTTCTATTTACATTCCTCTAGATAAAATTTAATAACTTTCGCTGTGGTAAAAGTCAAGGAATATTTTTTATCATATATTTATATCATAAGTGTAACAGATTGTGGCCGATTTGGTTCTTTCAAAAAGTGGGCTCGAACAATTTTTAACGTAGTTTCCGAATCTGTTAACGATTGTTGAAATTTTCGAAAAATATACGAGGTGTGACAAGAAATATGATTTTTGTAAATGTAACACCCTGTATATTCGTTCATATTTCAATGTATGGTTCTTTTCTGAATATAAATATGTATATAATTATAGCATATTTGGATAAGGATTTTCTGACAAAATATGTAAAATGACAAATCTAATCCGAATTACCCTGTTTTACGAAGTAGCCCTATGGAAGCAAAATTTTAATTTTGTATAAACGTCAAACTGGTATAACATTAGTCAGTGTTTTTTCTGTTGGGGTTCTTTAATTTAATATTGTGTGCTAGAAAAAACGTTTTATGCCTTATCATAGTTTAGAAAATAGGCGTAATATTTTAGAAATATACTTATATTGCAATAAAAATATGACTGTTTCACAAAGGGAATTTGGAAGGCGGTATCCTGATCATACTGTGCCTGCTAAAGTGACGTTTAATATTTACAATAATTTTTGTAATACAAATTCATTAAATAATGCATCTAGAAGAAAAACGAGGAATGTTATTAATGAACAAATACAGATGAATATTTTATTATCGGTCATAGAAGATCCAAGTCGGTCTACTTATTCTATATCCAAATATTTAACATTAAGACAGAGCACTGTTATGCAACTTTTAAAAAGGAATAAATATAAACCTTTTCACATCCTTCCTGTTCAACATTTAACTGAAAATGATCATCGACAGAAAATAGTGTTTTGTCAACAAATCATCGAAAGAATAATGAAAACCATGATCTTTTGCATAATGTGTTTTGGACTGATGAGTCGTCCTTTTCTACTGCTGGAAGTTATGTTGAAGATACAATGTAATTATTTTCTAGTGTTTGTAAGTTTGATATTTCTGTTTTATTTGTATCCTTCTGTGTCTGCTTTTGCTTTATATTTTATTGTGACATTTGTTAAATATATAATATATATCTTGATAACCGCTATTTATGCATAATAAATAATTAATAAATTGACAAATATTTTACGAATAAACAATTTTTGACATTGGAAATAATTTGTAACCACTTTGACGTATATACAAAATTAAAATTTGCTTTCGTAGGCAACTTATAATATATGATAATATGTAGATTTGTTATTTTACATATTTCATCATAACTCAAAAACTCCTTATCCAAATATGCTATAATTATATATATTTATATTCAGAACAGAACCATAAATTGAGATATGTACGAATATACAGGGTATTCCATTTAAAAAAATCATACTTTTTTCACACCTCGTATATTTTACAAACATTTCAAAAACCGTTAACATATTCGGAAATTACGTTAAAAATCGTTCGAAACCACGTTTTTAAACGAACCAAATCGGCCAGAAATAACAAAAATAAAAGGGGGTTAACATTTATAATACTTACCCGGTACGTCTTTTTGTGCTGGGCCTACTTTGATGCCGTTTTTTTTTATAGCTCGTTAGATTTAGTGTTAGTTTTAATCAGCTCTTGACGATGTCACCATAGTTTTGAATGGAAGTGTAAAATTTCGATGCTAAAGTGTTTGTGTGAGTGCAGTTGGAGAAAGATTTTCTGAAGGAGTTCAGAAAATCTGGAATACGTTAATCCATTAATACGCCAAATTTTTAACATTGCTGACTCCATTCACAAGTAAACCCTCTGCCGACTTCCGGTAATTTCGGTTGACAGAAATCGCACACAAAAACAGGAATGCTGAGAAATCTACCCCATTCAGTGACAACGGCACTTCATGACCCGCTGTGTGCTACCTGATCGTGGCGCCAGCGTTATTACCCAAATTCCGTTGATTCCGTTCTTTTGGAATCGGTGACAATTTGCCTCTCTCAAAATATTTTGATAACAGCATGTACAGTACTACCAAAATTAAATGTCTGCTAAAAATTAAATTCTGCCAAAAAAATTATGTAATTTTGATCTAAATAAGATTAAGATATAACACAGGTTTTCGTTTATTAATATACAAATAATATATCATACTTTTAGGAGAAACAACATTAAAAATAAAAATACCTACATTAAAATTCTGGAATTAAACAAAAAAGTTAAAACTGTATAACACTTGTTGTTATGTATGACTTATGAAATGTTTTAATGTCGAAATTTGATTCAAATATCCAAATAACTACCGTTGTTGGGTTTCAAAGGAGTATGGTTATCGAGAAGTTGTTTTACTATTGCTATTTATAAGACACAGAGGATAAAATCTATCTCAGCTACTTCTTTTAATAAGGTCTGTGAAATTCTCAAAATTTTATTTATCTTTGTAGAAATAAAGACGAATTTATACTGGGATAAAGTATTTTTTCATCATTTAAAACATCGCTGTGGGGTAGTAAAGTATTTATAATATATTTTTTTTTCTCAAACAACAATTATTTATAACCGGCACCAAATGGAAAACCATTTATATAGAAGAATAATTCTGAAGGAGAATCCATTTAGTTTTTGCGCTTGGAAGGAAACGCATTAGTTATACTTTAAAAGCTATTTGCTAGAAAACACTCGGCACACTACCCTATTTCTAAAAAGAATGCATTGTTCTCAACTAAACAGAATACGATATGCCCATTTGGCGTCAAATACAACTAGAAGCATACAAATTTATGATTATTTTTTATAGCGTAAGTGTAACACAATTATTACTGAAATGAATATGTTTGTTGTCATATATTATGACACTTAACGTAATAATAATAGTAATAATAATAATAATAGCCCAATGAAATTAAACTTGAACTTTGGAAAAATTCCCGAAAATCTAAATCATCATCAGAATCATTTTTGGTGTGAACCTTGAATTCCTCATCGATCAAAGTGCCTCTAAGAATTTTACGCGTGGTCAAAGGGTACGTTTTTTTCGTGAATATCTCAAATTTTCAAATTTGTAGAATTTCCATTGGCAAATTTTCTACAAAAAATATTTTGACTTTTATTCCATAACAGAAATCGTTTCGAGGATAATTTGATTTATAGAATTGTAACCTGAAATATACACTCTTTGCCACATCATCTTTGACGTAGAGTACAACGTGCGTTTTTTTTTTACGTAGTGTGCCCAACAGGTCTAATTTATGTTTATATTTGTTTGAGAAAGTTGTTTACTTTTAATATCCTATTCTTTCTATTTTTAAATATATGTTTGATGACGTTTACTGTTGGAAATTGCCTAAGCTACACATTTGACATGTTTTAGAACCTTTTAGAAGCTCGTGGTTTATGCCAAAATCCAGCTTTCCGGGATATTTTCCGAAGTTAGACTCTTTTTATGTCTAATTTCTCTGGACTACAAAATTCGCTACACAAACTCACTACAAAAATCACTACAAAATGAATAGAAATATCCTGTTTTTCTACAAACTAGAAATGACATTCCATCATTAGATACAACTGAAGACAAGAATTATTCCACAAACATCTTATTGATGTAAAATTCTGAGACACTCACTGAAAAGGCAAGCATGTAAACTCTTATATTCAGAACGGACGTTCGTAATAAATAATAAATAATGTTTTCCAACTTTCATAGAATACGTAAACACTCAATAAAAATTAAGGTGAGCCCTCTATCACGAAGTCTAGACAAGAAAGTACTAAATGACAAAACTGTTTTATGTTTTATTGCGCTCATATATTCGTACGTACTTTACACAAACATGCTTTCCTATGCGGTCGCTATCCACTCGCCGTCGTAAACTTCTGACCCTTTCGGTAGCTCACTTGCCTTCGTACATTTTTACGACTATTAAAGAGATGTACAGCATAGTCAGAGGTAAAAGTCACATACCAAACAATTCTTCCGAAAGGTAAATATTTATTATCGTTTGAATTGACAGCTTGTAGTGAATTTTTAGAAGTAAATAATGACAAATATTAATTAATTACACTCACACATTTTTTTGGCCCGTCTTGTATCTCAATAGTATATTGCCATCTATTTTTGAGCGCTGATTACGAATCCGCAGTCAGAATTAATAGATGGATTCGCTAATTCGTTCTAACCTCAAAAAAAGTGCCTTATTTTTACATTTTTGACTATTTTTTTTTTATTTATGTGGAATTAAGGGGTAACACTACCTTGTGAGGTCAAAATCAAGGCTCATTTTATGATAATTTTATTCGGTTTTTTAGACATCATTACACATCTCTTAAAGAACACAAAAATATTTTTTTTAGTCATTTAAAAACAAAATGGTGGCACAACAGCTCTCGGAATGAAACATCTTTTTTTATGACCTCCCTGACCGTAAACCCACAGGTTGAAATTGTGCATCTAGAACAAAAAACCAAAAAGATTTTAAAATTACATCGAAAAATCTAGTGAACGACGGTAGAACTTTTCAAAATATTGATTTTAAAAAATATGTCGTCAGTTTAAAGAAAAAACATGTTTTGTCGGAAAAAAATAGGCCGAAAATCAGCCATAAAATTGGTACATTTTCACAAATCAAAGAGTTCTACGGGCGTTCACTAGAAAATTTATTTTTTTAGCTACAGTTAAAATTTCAAGTGGATTGGTTGAAAATTGTAGGCGCTAGCTTTTACGGCCAGCTCGAAAAACATGGTTTCTAGAAAAACGCGTTTCAAGTACGAATATTTCGATGCAATTATTTATTTACTACTAATCGGTGATGCCTGGGCCATAAAACTGTCTTTCTAATTCAAGGTTTTCATGCTGTCCCCGTTTTTTTGTTACCCGTTAAAGAACCAATCTGTCAATTTTGACTGCAGATTCGTATTTAGCGCTCAAAAATACATCAGAATATACTATTGAGCTACCCAGGCCAAAAAAAAATCAATAAGGTATAAATGTCAATGTTCAGATTACAAAGAAATAAACTGCTCATTAAAATTAGCACAACACTTTTAGATTAGCACCATTGCATTCTATTCAAGCTAGAGAATTGCGGTTTTTAATTTTCAGTAGCATATGGGATTGGTTTTAATGTCTCTAAATCTCTCCCCTGTGACTTAAACGGTTCGCCGTCTACACCCCAAAAACCAACCCCTTGTCGAAATATAAATTCACAAGATTTTGACGGCAACTTCAGAGTCCTACAAGATCGACTAAGAAGGACGCTGTCTAGTATAGTAGAATTAGGATTTAGCCGAAAAGTAACTGACACTTCACCAAAAAAAATTGCTTTTTTGTAGAGGAGGCTGAAAATATTAAATATCGTTTTTTTGGCAACAATTTAAAATTATTGCTACATTGTTTAAATAATTCGCAAAGGTGCGAAAATCAGGTTTTTTTTGAAATAAAAAGAGAACCGTAAGCTATACAAAAATTGTCTCAGATAAAAAATGTAACTAGTAAAAAACCCTACAAAGCCCATCAAAGAAATTTGCAAATCGGTTAACTTGTTTATCTACAAAATTGAAAAAACCGTCAAAATGGCCCCTTATTTCAATTGTTTATAACTAATTATAAAGTAAGCCTTGTGACTTTAAAAGTATTGGAAAATGTAGGTATCGGTGTACTTAAAAAACGCTGAAAATTTCAAATCGATGTATTTTTAAGTTTTTGCAAAAAGTAAATTGTTTATTAAAAAGGTGCTTTCGTAAAACAGCCCTTAATTTTTTTGTAAACATCATAGAGTAACGATTCAAAATGGATTCTCTTCTTGATGAGTTGGACTATCAAGTACATCGAAAAATTAATTGAATTTCACAAAGTTAATTGTTGGCTTACAAGGCTTACTTTATAATTAGTTATAAACAATTGAAATAAGGGGCCATTTTGACGGTTTTTTCAATTTTGCAGATAAACAAATTAACCCATTTGCAAATTTCTTTATGGGTTTTGTAGGGTTTTTTTACTAGTTAAATTTTTTATCTGAAACATTTTTTTTGTATAGTTTACGGTTTTCTTTTTATTTCAAAAAAACCTGATTTTCGCACCTTTGCGAATTATTTAAACAATGTAGCAATAATTTTAAATTGTTGCCAAAAAAAACGATATTTAATATTTTCAGCTTCCTCAACAAAAAGCAAATTTTTTTGGTGAAGTGTCAGTTACTTTTCGTTTACGGGTACAGATCGACTAATTCTACTCTACTAGTCGGGTAAAAACTCCATCACGGCATACATTAAGACCTCCTCAATAAGATGTGTACGAAATACGAATCTGTAGTCAGAACTGACCGATTGGTTCATTAATTTCACATAAATTCAAAAAACAGTCAAAAATTCAAGACACTTTTTGAGGTTAGAACGAATTAGCGAACCAATCAGTCAATTCGTAATCAGCGCCCAAAAATACATGGGGATATACTATTAAGATACCCAGGCCAAAACAAAAAGAAATTGTGTGGCTGTGTTATTAAAAAATGACACGCTACGTCCTCATTACCGCGGCCGTCTTTTTACTCACGATCAGTGGCGGTGCGTGATATTTCAGTTAGTCATATCTTGAAAACGACGCATGGGACCCATTTCACTTTTTAGGTGATTATTATTATACGCCTCTTACAGAAAGGATTTATGGTGAAAAAATCGTCAGCAAAGTTTGCGAAAAAATTTTCAAAAACACTGGAGCACTCCCTGGGTTCTCAGTAACGCTCTGTGGGATATTTGCAGTATATTTTTTCATAATCTAGAAACAAATATGAGGAGACGTTTTTCGATTTGTTGCAAAATATTTTTTTTTTTTAAGTTATAGCCATTTTAATTTTAATTTTATAGGAACATTTTGTTTCCCAAAATTAAAATGGCCATAACTTTTTGAAACAAAAATATTTTGTAACAAATCGAAAAACCTCTCCTATATATTTGTTTCTAGATTATGAAAAAAAATTACTGCAAATATTCCACAGAGCGTTACTGAGATCCCAGAGAGTGCTCCAGGTTTTTTGAATTTTTTTTCGCAACCTTTGTTGACGGTTTTTTTCACTATAAATCCTTTCTGTAAGAGGTGTATAGTCATCACCTAAAAAGTGAAGTGGGTCCCATGCGTCGTTTTCAAGATATGGCTAACTGAAATATCACGCACCGCCACTGCTCACGATACTATTTTAAAATGAATAGAAAGGTAATCTTAAAATCGTCACACTCATAAAATGGTACAAGTAATGACAACTGTCTTAAACTAACGACCGCAATTATCAGAAGTTGATTCGTATTAGACAAAACAATGATCCATAAAAAACATTGTTGGGATATAATGTCTAAAAAATTACCATTAATAATGTAAATAAATCGTTATAGTTCTATCTCGCTTTCCGTGCACCAGGCGCCAGATAATCAGGGTATGTCTCGAACAGTCCGTTTCGTACGCACGCTCCCATTCGCATAACACGTAATTACACCATTCAAACGCGTAGTTGAATGTCAATAATGTAATTGCCACCGTTATACCTATCATTACGCGGCTATTCAAAATAATTCCGTATAATTCGTGTTATTACGAGATACTGAAATCGTAGCCCTACGTAAAAATCTGTGAAATTGGCGAGAATTTCCTCGGTGACTGTTACTCATTAGTAGAAACAGCCCCGGGATTCTGTTAGTATCGTATCGAGCTCGATACGATATACCCGAGTCAAGATAGCATTTGACCTAGACAAAAATAATATAAAGCTGATTTTTTGTAGAGATCATGCCTGAGGGCTAAATTGTAACATACTAAAAGTCCTGGAGAATCCTCCTTCCGCAACCCCCTTTTTTCGCCCCCCCCCAACCCTCCCCTTGTAATATTTTGGTGATTTTCTCGAAAACTATCAACTTTAAGGTAAAATGTCAAGAGAGCATTTTTAAAGCTGATGAAATTCCCCTTCCAATGACGTATCGCCATCCATATTCAGAAGCACATGCCATCCACCAGTGGCGTATCAAATGAAGGGTTACTTTTAAAAAACATACTTTTTGCTATTTATTCTCATTTTTTTATCTAAGTATAATTTTTTTAGAAGAAACATATTTTCTCTAAAACGACCATTAAAATATAGTCTACTTGCAAATCTTTTAGAAGTTCATCGCAATTACTTCAGCCAAAAAAAAAATTAAAAGTTTATCCGAGACTTCTCAGTTTTACGTAAATCTGGAGCAAATTAATTTTTACTACCAATATAAAACCTTTTTTAGGGCTGATATTTGATTTTCTACGTATACAATGTATGCTCAGCGAAATATTAACTATTAAGTCATGTCAACCTCGGGGTAATAATCCCTATAATATAGAATTTCCAAGTCTGCCCCAAGATTAACAATTTGCCAAATAACAGGTGCGCGTAGCGCCCCTATGCGTGACGTTAAGCACTATGTACGGATACAGACGTTCTTGCAATGCTCATTGGTAGAGCACCACAAAATAATAGCATAAATGTACTTCATCCAGCCACGAGCCCAACGGCTGGAAAAGTATATGCAATAACTGAGGTACAAACTGCAATAGAAGATATGAAAGAAGTTATTCTCTTTGCTCATGCAGTTTCTGGCTGCGATAAAACATCTGCCTTATACAGAAAAGGGAAAAAAATTGTATACATGCAGTTACAGAAAAATCCCAACTTAAGGAATAAAGTTTTCGAGATATTTAATGTACCTAATCAATTACAAGAAAATGTGATACAATGTGGGGAAGAGTTTGTCAGATCTCTTTATCCTGATGGTCCAAAATTTGGAGATATCAATAACCTTCGCCATCATCTTTATAATAAAGCAATGGCAAGACAATCGCCTTCTGCACTCCTAGATCTATCCAGTTTGCCGCCCACAAAAGCAGCATGTGCCCAACATTCGCTGAGAGTATACCTCAGGTGAGCAACGGATAAAGAAAAATTTATTTGTGTCAGTTCTATTGCTTTTTAAGGTACAAGAGTGGCTGGGAAACCGGCTACCGTCTACTGAATGGGGCTGGAAGTTAGTCGAAGGACAATTGTTGCCTGTCAAAACTACGCTACCTCCCGCACCCGAATCACTTCTCTCTCTGGTTTACTGCCATTGCAAAACCAATTGTGCTGGTAGATGCTCTTGTAGACACTCAGGCCAAAAGTGTAGCACATTTTGTTCCCCTTGCAATGGCGAAACATGAAATAATATTATGGAAACTGTTACAGAAGATTCTACTCTTAAGAAAGATGTTTAAAATGTTGTTTTTAAACTAAATAAAAAACAAATTAAACAGCAGTTTCAATATTTTTGGTTCTAGGGTCGTTCTCTACATCAATGGATTGGCAATTTTATCACCTACAAAAAATTTGGTAACGATATTTTTCGTCGAGCTTATAGTTTTTTGGTAAAATCAGTAAATTCGACGTGTCCAAGAAATTTCAATTAATCTCGGAACAGCTTTCTTTTGATACGCCACTGGTGTGTACCACGTGGTACTATATGGACTCGCAATACGTCGTTGGAAGGGAAATTTCATCAGCTTTAAAAATGCTCTCTTGACATTTTTCCTTAAAGTTGATAGTTTTCGAGAAAATCACCAAAATATTAAAAGGGGGAGGGTTGGGGGCGAAAAAAGGGGGTTGCGGAAGGAGGATTCTCCAGGACTTTTAGTATGTTAAAACTTAGCCCTCAGGCATGATATCTATAAAAAAATTAGCTTTATATTATTTTTGTCTAGGTTTACCCAAAATCTTGACTCGGGTAATAGAAGTTTCCCTCGATACGATACTAGTTTGGAATTCCAAGTTGCTATCGAATTTTCCCTCGGGTATCTTCGGAAAATTACGATAGAACTATAAATTTCAAGAAAGGGAATGTGGATTTTATAACTAATAACAACAATTTTCGTTTCTGTGACTATTTCTATACCGAATGTGTAGAGGGGAAAATTAAAACGTAAATCTAATAAACGTCTCACTAACCATAATGTGTTATAAAAACCACAAAAATAATGAATTGTAAAGGGTTTGTGTTAATTTTTCGTAAATTTTTTGGGAACATAACTTTATTGTAAGTTCTGTGCCCATCCATATGGTAGGTATGTACCTGTAATAATAGAGGTGTTTGTGTTAGCACTTCATATACATTTAATAATATGTAGGGAAACGGGTATAGAACGGGGTACCGGGGTAGAACGGGGTACCGGGGTAGAACGGGGTACCGGGGTAGAACGGGGTACCACGTTTCAAATAAGGCCGCCATCTCGATATATATTCACACACTACATACTACGAATACATTGACAATATATTTGACCTTGTCGGTAGTCATTCTAGAGCTGAAACGCCGAATTCACGTGTTCTGAGAGGATCCACTGCAACAATTGTCAAATTTGCAAACAACGGTAATTGTTTATTTTCAGTAGCCGTACATTTTATGAAGTATAGAAAAAAAGCCTCTCTTTTTAAGGTACATTTTTTCCCTCATAAAATCAAATGATTAGTTTAAACCCTTTAGTTGATTATTTAGAAAAAACCACGATGCATGCACTTGGGGCCGAATGGGGAGAGGCAGAACGGGGGTATATCCCGTTCTGCCCCACGTGTTTGCTGACGATTAAATTTTATTCTAGATATTATCAGTATTTTTTTAAATTCATTTTAATTATATATTTTTAGTTACTTATTCTATTGTAGATGCTCCGAACATACGTAAGATAAACGGAACGACAAAATTTGTCTTCGGAGTCAACGCATCAAGCCGTTCTTGCTGTTTTTAATCGTGAAATGGGGTACAAAAGAGCAGCGCAACGATTTAATGTTCCCCAAATCACTTTAGAACGCTACATCGCTAAAAACGGCAAAATGGTGAAAATTTTAAAATAGACAAAACTGTTGGAAAATTTGGATGTGTTTTCACAGAACAACAGGAGTTAGAATTAGTGCGATACGTAACCGATATGGAAAGTAGATTGTTTGGCTTAACAATGACGATATTCGAAAGCTGGCCTATCAACTAGCTTTACGAAACAACTGCAATAATAGATTCAACTGCAACACCGAAATGGCCGGCGAGACGTGGATGAAAACATTTCTGAAGCGACATCCTTCGTTGACGTCGAGGAAACAAAAGAAAGAAAAAGCAAGGCTGCCAGTGAAAAAAAAAACAAAGAAAAGAAAAACAAGGCAGGCTTAATGTTTCCGATTCCGAGTCATCACCTGAAGAAGAGGATGCTGAGTGCCTATATTGTCAACACGTTTATTCCATATCTACGGAAGGGTGGGTCGCTTGCAGTTTGTGTGACCAATGGGCGCATAATTCTTGTGCAGGAATAGATAGCGAAGATGATGAAACTGTGTTTTCGTGCGAGCAATGCCAATAGAGGCACATTTTTTTGTTATTTAAATTGTTTTGTATTGTACGCAATGTTTTTTTTAAGTTTTGTTATGCATCAATAAAGAGTATTGCCTGAGTTTTTAACGACTACCCCGTTCTTACTCGCCTGTACCCCTTGTGCCCCACCTATGGGGTACAACGGGGAATATTGCAAAATTTGATAAAAAACTAAATAATAAAATAGGAAAAGGTATTAATGAAAGATGTTTGTAAAAAACGTTGGAAATAACGTCAAATAAAATCTACAAAAGAATTTGTAAGGATCTGTTGGTAAATTTTCGCTAAAAATAATTTCAAACGTTAAGTACCCCGTTCTGCCCCGGGTTCCCCTAATTTGCTATTTTTTAATACTGTATGTTTATACTTTTTTTAGATTTCGAGATGGCATTCAAAGATGGCATTCTTCGAAGCGATGAAACAAAAGTCCTGTAATCGCTACTGGAAAATTTGTTGGCCCACAGGAGTGAGATACATTATGGGAAACTGTGGACTGAAAGAACACAAAAACTCAATGCTCTTGGGTTTGGAGCCAAGACCACTGAAAAATTTGAAAATTGAAAAATGGTAAAAAGTAAACAAAAGCAACATTTAACTGTTTAACCTTTTTATATATTCATTTTCAGACGTGGACTGATTTTAAATACCATATTAAAAAGAAGACTGTGCATGTCCGAAGAAACTTGCCTCAAACTGGTGGAAAGCCATCTGAAGGAGAATTATCCGAGTTTCTCCGAGTTGAAGTTTTAGGATAAGGTTAGTATCGTATCGAGCTCGATACGATAGAAGTTTCCCTCGATACGATACTAGTTTGGAATTCAATTTGCTATCGAATTTTCCCTCGTGTATCTTCGGAAAATTACGATAGAACTATATATTTCAAGAAAGATAATGTGGATTTTATAACTAATAACAACAATTTTCGTTTCTGTGACTATTTCTATACCGAATGTATAGAGGGAAACTTAAAACGTAAATCTAATAAACGTCTCACTAACCATAATGTGTTATAAAAACCACAAAAATAATGAATTGTAAAAGGGTTTGTGTTAATTTTCGTAAATTTTCTGGGAACATAACTTTATTGTAAGTTCTGTGCCCATCCATAAGGTAGGTATGTAGCTGTAATAATAGAGATGCTTGTGTTAGCACTTCATATACATGTAATAATATGTAATTTGCTATTTTTTAATACTGTCTGTTTATACTTTTTTTAGATTTCGAGATGGCATTCAAAGCAAATTCTCTTCGAAGCGATGAAACAAAAGTCCTGTAATCGCTACTGGAAAATTTGTTGGCCCACAGGGGTGAGATACATTATGGGAAACTGTGGACTGAAAGAATACAAAAACTCAATGCTCTTGGGTTTGGAGCCAAGACCACTGAAAAATTTGAAAATTGAAAAATGGTAAAAAGTAAACAAAAGCAACATTTAACTGTTTAACCTTTTTATATACTAATTTTCAGACGTGGACTGATTTTAAATACCATATTAAAAAGAACACTGTGCATGTCCGAAGAAACTTGCCTCAAACTGGTGGAAAGCCATCTGAAGGAGAATTATCCGAGTTTCTCCGAGTTGAAGTTTTAGGATAAAATTTTGTAAGAATACGTGAGCCTGAATTAGGCATCCCTACTCTTACAGAGCAAGAAAATACCGATAAACAATACACTTTTTTTCCCTTTTGAAACCCTTGTTTCCTTTGATATACCCCCGCAACGACATTATTTCTTACTTGACGACAATATATCTATTAATTGCCTCTGCTCTCTAACTTAAGCAGTATAACTCTAAGAAACGTATTATGCATATTAAACAGTCACACTTTAATTGTTGTGGAACAAGTGTCAATCCGCGAATAACGAATACGGCGATTTTGTCGAATAATTCCCAGCATTTGAACATATTTTAGTTAGAGCAGTGTACTAAAATAATTAGCTATTGTTACATGAATGATTATGTTACGAGATGATTTACAAATGATCAAAGTCCTTATCTTAATCTTCAAATATACTTTACAAACATTAACAAATGCAGAGGAATGAAATTACAAAATCGCTTTAAAAATTAAAATGTCAACCCTTGAAGGCATTGAAGCAGCCATAAATTATTGCAGTTAGATGATTATCTAACCTTCATTATCGAATTAGATTAGAAAGAAATAGATATATCGTTTTGCTAAAACGATAGCTAGCTAGCTTGTTATCGAGATTTTGGTATCGAATGAATGTCAAAAATACGATACGATACCAAGTTATAATTCCAAATGTAGGGATCGTATGGAGTCAAACTATACGGTAGCAAGTTATAATCCCTGCCCAGAATCATTTTTTGTGCATAGGAATTTCAAAACTTTTTTTTGCACATAAAAACAGGTGCAAAGTTGGCGGATATGTTTTCGGCCGGACCATTCCTGTACATGACTTCGCGCTACCGTGAATAATACCGACAACATGTTTGACCTACTATAGGAGTCGGAACACCTGCCGTTTTTAGAGGCAGGTCCGGCTTGGAATCGTTTCCGAAATACATATCATTTCATATAACCTCGAAATATGCAGAGCATGTTTAAGCAGATAGCCCTCCCAGTGTGTTGTATTGCGCGGTGAATGAATTTTGAACGAATTAATCCATTAGAGGCAACGCTTGAAATGAGATATTGTGTGACGTCATACGGACACAAGGTTACGTCAGACCACTGGAAACTTCTATGTTTAAAAATACTCTACATACCTACTAGTCTGGGAGCCAGGTCAAAATTTGGACAATTATTTCTCTCGAACGATAATTAGTGAGACGCATCAGGAGTTGTATCATAATGCCTCGTGAACGTCAGTTGCGGTTCCATGGGTGGGATGAGCGGCGGTAGCCTCTCACGCACGGAGAAAAAAATATTTTTAGTCATTTCCTCCTGCCTAAAAATTTGTCAAACTGTAGCTAATCCAATATCTTGAAGAAAAAAAAGTCAGCTGACTATAACATGGTGTATTATACGTCAGCTATCGCCTATTTAAATGCACAAGCTGACGCGTTTTCCCTCGACTTACTACTAGCTGATTGTTTTTATTAATTACAGTAGTACATTAACAATCAGGTTACAAATTTTTATCCGGGGGAAATGACGTATCTTAAATTATTCAGCATTACGCTTCGATATGAGTGTTCCGATTAAATAAATATTCTGTCTAAATACTTTAAAACTAATAAGTATATAATTGAACAACTAGAAGAAATATTTAGATAAGTAAAATAATCAATTTATAGTTTATTGTAACTTAGCTGTTCGATAAATAACATTCATTTTAAAAAAGTGATTGAGTATTGCTTCAATCTTTAGAAATAACGAGAATAATTTAAGATACGTCATTTCCTCCCGGATAAAAAATTGTAACCTGATTGTTAATATATTTCTGTATTTAATAATAAAAAATCAGCTAGCAGTAAGTCGAGGGAAAAACTCGTCAGCTGGTGCATTTAAATAGGCGATAGATGCTCCCGCCTAACTTCTGCGTTACAACTTTCAAGGTATCAGCTGACGATCGTTCCACCGAGGTCCAGCCAGCTGACATTTATATTCATTTACAGTAGCTATAAGCTATCATCAGGTAAATTTTTAGTTGAGAGGAAATCATTGAATATACCTATAATTTTCATTTGTTTCATGTTCAAGCACCAGCTGACGTATAATACACCATGTTATAGTCAGCTGACTTTTTTTCTTCTTCAAGATATTGGATTAGCTATAGTTTGAAAAGTTTTTAGTCAGGGGAAATGACTAAAAAATTTTTTCTCCGTGCGTGGAAGGCTACCACCGCTCATCCCACCCACGGAACCGCAGCTGACGTTCACGAGGCTTTATGATACAACTCTCTGATAAATTCCACTAATTATCGCTTGAGAGGGTCTTGGTCATGAAAATCTGTCGCTGGCTCCCGGACTATACAGGTTTATAGATCAGTAACATCCTACGAGCACATACATATAAATATTTTAATTATCTATCTAATTTCATATGTATTGAACGTTACATATTCTAGTATTTCTACGCGTTTACCGATTTCTATAGATTTGAACTGCATTTTTAATCAACTGTCTTGCAGAGTTATGCAAACAATGCGGTTCACTGTCAAATGAGTAAATCTTAGTTCTCATAACGGTGAATTGAATTTATCTTTTGCACGTTGAATGTGATTTGTCTAAATCATTTCAAAACTGAGATGACGTAAACGTCTGGTGTTTTATCTTTTTATTATGCTGCCAAAAATTTCATCTTATTTCATATTTCTATCTAACACAAAACGTTTGACAAATTCGGGTACAGAGTCTACTGCGAGTACAGTAATGAATAACAAGGTGCAAGTAACGTAAACCACTTCTTAGTCAAAGTCGTAGAGCCGGTATTTTTACTCCTGGTTAAGACCAATTAATTAACTAGGTGATAAGACTGTGAAAAGGTGTTTGCCTTAACTTGGACTAAAAGTACCGGGCCTGTACTCGGGGCATCTATCTCCTCTGCACAACACTGATTGGTTCCCTAAGCCCACCCTGTACTGTTAGTTCTGCACAAAACTGATTCTCTCTTCTACATTAGTAGAGCTCGTAGGTAAATAATAGATGCCTACTTTACCAGATGCCAAAACTTTCCTTTATTTGTACCGACAAGCTGGAAGCGTCAGTCAAATATATGGAAGTGGCACACCGAAAGTACGGACAGAAGAAAACGAAATTATTGGGCAATGCCAATGCCAAAGTGTATTAACCATTTTAACAATAACGATGCTGTCTTCGAAAAAAGTTTTTTTACTGATAGTGGTGAGGCTTGGTTCCATATTTCAGGCTATATTAATTCTCAAAATATGAGACATTGGAGACTTTGCAGACCACCACCATGTCTTATTTTTTCTAAAATATAATTTTTTTTAATAATGTTTTTTTATTTATGTTTTTTATATACCCTTATTTCTGTTTTTTATAATATCATATATATTTATTCAATTGACCATTGAATAAGGTCATAAATTTAAGATTAAGGATAGAAATACTCTTTTTCTCTGCCAACTTTTATAATGTTTTTTTTAAGTGCCTCTTTATTTAACGTATCTCTTGAGTTCATCGAACCTTCAAAGGAGTGAATATAGTCTTTACTACTGAAACTGGTTGAAATAATGATATGTGTACTAAAGTGGCCCGAGTGATATATTAAACAAATTCAGTTATAAAAACTATGTACATATCTAAGAGTGAATGCATGTGGAGTTGCTCAGGGCACGACCCTGGGACCCATTATATCTTTAATATACGTATGTATCAAAAAATGGCAGTACCAAAAAATGATCCATGTTTCATGTAAGAGGTGGTAATGATTTTATTTTTATATGGTTAATAACGTCTTGAAAACATTTGGGGTTCCACAGGGCACGGTCCCTGGGACCGATTCTATTTTCAATGTATGTATTAAAAAAATAGTCCCATGAAAAAATTATACCACGCTGTATGTAAATCGGTGATAGTAAGAGTAAGATAGCAATCTTATTGTTGGAATATTAATAATGATTTGAAAATATTATTTAGTGTTTTAAGGAATATCAAGGAGCTTGCGCAGAGCTCTTATAATGGCATATATGCCTTATTTCATAAGAGAACTGACTGATTATAGTGTAATAAATTGTTTAGTCTACTTACAATATATTTAATTTTACATTTGTACTGGGTACACTATGCGATTCGGCGTTCATTAGAACATCCAAGGCGTATGACTTTAAAGTCATTTATAAAAAAATAGATTCACATTTGGTACATGTTGACCTATCGTGTAAAATATATGTCCGTACAATGTTATCTGACCATTTCGTTATTGATAAACCAATCAAATTACTCTTGGGAAATTAGATCATACATTCTCAGGAAGTTGTGCCGTTTAGGGATGTAAATACATGCCCACTTGTCTAATAATGGAAATATCATACAAAGAATGCGTGCGGATACAAAATATACATAAGTAACTTTACGGGAACATTCACAAAATAACAAGTTCTGTCAACTATACCTAAGATAACGCCTTAGAATCTGCATCATATACATATTTCTAATACGCGTATTAATTCATAAAATTGCAACAGTAACGAAATCATTAACACAATATGAGGACATGAAGCAAACGCTTTTATTTCCTCACTATCATTCATAAATATTTAAAAAAATAGTCATTATCAGAACAATTCTGTATTATATCATTGCTCAAACATTTTATCCACGAAAGGTCAATGTCAAAATTATCGAACTCCTTGTATGACTATTTTTTATCGATATCAAATTTACAACTTATTATTACGTTTATTCATTCCAACGTCATCAATAATGCCTTATCATACTTTAAATATTTCATTGAGGTCTTAAATAGATAAATAATTAAATATATTAATTTATATTCATCCAGAAAATGCAAGACTGATCCACTTCTGCAGTTAAATATAGTATCTATTTTTTCCTTCATTATATGTATATGGAAAAACAATTCTAAGAAAAGTGACGAAATGATAAATGTTGGTTATTATTTATTAATATCTTCTAAATGGCTTAGAAAATAATCTTACTGAAAAATTTGATATAATAACGAAAACAACCAGTGATAAATAGAGTTGGCCGATCGTGCCGCAATTCAACGGCGCAACATTTTGCAAAACTTCAACACGCCTACGGAGACAGTGTTTTTTTTCAAAGCACAGGCTTTTAGGTGGTTTAAGGCATTCTCAAAAGGAGAGAGTCGTTTGAAGATGAACCACGGCAGCGGAAGGCCTTAATCTTCAAGAACCGATGAAAATGTCGACAGAATACGGGATCTTGTACGTTCAGCTCGTCGGTTGACGACAAGAATGATCGGGGAAGAGTTAAATTTGAATCACACCATTGTTCATGAGATTTTGACTAACGAATTAGGATGACAAAAATAGTTCCAAAAAACCTTTCGACGAACAAAAGGACATCAGGAGAGAAAGGTGTCTTGACTTTTTGGAATCGATTGAAAATGATCCCCAATTTATGGAACGTGTCATTACTGGTGATAAGACTTGGGTGTTTGAGTACGACCCGGAAACCAAGCGCCAAAGCATGGCATGCTGATTTGCTTTTTTGATAGCCAGGGAATTGTCCACAAAGAGTGTATCCAGGCCAAACAATCCCTCTGTAAATCAACACTTGGGCTATGCGTGTGAGACCAAACATCAAAAACAACTGAAAGTCGCAGCACGACAATGTGCCTTGACAGAGAGCCATTTCATTAAACGAGTTTTTAGCCAGTAAAAAAATTCTGTGGCTCCTCAACCTCCTTATTCGCCTGACTTGAGTCCTTGTGACTTTTTCTCTTCCCAGAGATTGAAAAATCACCTCAAGGGAAGTCATTTTGGAATCATAGAAAACATTCAAACGGCTGTAACCGGCCAGCTGAAGGCTATTCCATTATATGAGTTTCAGCACTGCTATGAAGAATGGAAGAACCGTTTCCACAAGGGCGTAGCCAGGGGGGGGGGTGATGGGGGCGCTCCCCCCCCCCAGTGGTCAAGTAGTAACCAAAATAGTCGGGGGATTGCGCTTGCCGTTGCCTTCAATAACCTTTTTTTTATTCTGCATTGGTCGCCCGCCCCTCTCCCCCCCCAAAGAAAAATACTGGCTACGCTCTTGCGTCCAGCGCTGTATGGCTTCCCAAGGAAGTTATTTTGAGGGAGACAATACTGAATTGTAATTCTGTTCGAATAAAAAAATTTTAAAAAAATCATTCTCATCACTTAATTTACACTTCGTATTTTCACCACAGCGAACAAGACTTTTGGAGATTACTATGATCTGATGCTACAAAGTTTTCAGGCTCCAGTTCGTGATAGTACTGTTAACCAAGCTGATCGTCAATCTAATTAAGGGGGTAAGTTTTACATACATACGAGTATATGGTCATAAAGTGTGAATTTATTGCTTTTGTTGCTATATTTAATATTACTTTCCTTATCACATGTATTATTACGTAAGGCTTATTAAGAGGGTAATTTATTACACGTATTTTTATGATGCGTACGCCTATGTCCCCCGGCACATTTCGACCAACTCTAGTGATGAAGAAGCACTCATTACTGCAACATCGAAATTATGTAAGCCACGGGACTTTAAAATACGGGACTTACTTAAACCTTGTATTTTTAATACGCATGATGAACTCATCACCTATGGAACAGGTGGTCATACTGGCCATAAAACGATGCTTAATAAAAGCTATAAAAATCTAGCAGACAATGCGTTGATGTCTTATTAATAGTAGAAATATTTTTTCACATGACTACTTTGATAAATTTTATGTGCTGGTATAAATTATCGGTTTGTTTCTTAATTTACATTCGAGGTATTACGACTTTTTAATTATAATACGATAATTATGACATTACGAAATATCCCACGAGAAAACCTAAACTCTGTCAGAATAGCAATCTTACCAAGTCAATATGTTATTGTCCTATTCTAGACTGTGCACTATATTACTTTTCAATCATCTATCTTCTATGATTACATTGTATTTCACTTATTAATTCTGATTAATGTGGAATTTAAAAATGTCTTCCGATTCTTACTGTATCAAATATGATAACCTTATACTTTCTAAAGCCGTTTATTTGCTATACATATTATTTACTATATACAGTGTCCGCCATCAAGTTGGAACCATATGGGAATTTTTTTAATAATAGAGTTTGACCAAAACTTTTGGTGGCAAGCACTTCTGCTTCTAAAATAACTTAAAATGCACACCGCTTCAAAGTTAACGGCTAAAATCTGGCAACTGTCAAATTTGTGATTTTCCAAAAAGTCTTTAGAAAATGGCCTAGATTTTTAAAATTTCTAAAAATGTCACTAAGAAATTATGACTTTTTACGCATATATGCCAATTTTGAGCGACACATTTTCATATCCAAAAAATATTATATTTTCGAAGTTTTTGATTCACTCCCGTAACTAACTGATCAGAAAACATTTAAAACGCTTCAAAGCAGTATAAAGTCTGCCATTGCAATGCATTATGTGCTAATAATATTCGTAGGTATCATTGGTTTTGAAGATTATTGATATTCTTAATAGAAAAAAAGGTACTGTCTGGATTATTTTCAAATTTCCGAAAAAAAGCACCCATTGTTTTTTCAACTGGTTTCTTATAAACTTTATTTAGTTCGTACAAAAATGGTTTTAATTACAATATGGCTATCATAACACTAAACTACTACTTAAAAATTACAAACAATCACTATAAAAAAAGAACTTAACATGCAAAAAACAGTAATAGCCATTTAATGCCGTTACAAGTCCCATAAACATTACATCTCTGTGTGACTTGCTTCATTTTCCATGCATTTTTCAGCTCGGCAGTTAAATCCCTTGACAGAATTTAGTAAGAACTGAATATTTGTACATACAGTGGAGCATCGATTATCCGAACTAATTGGGAACCAGGGTGGTTCGGATAACTGATATTTCGGATAACCGATAATTAAAAAAAAACTATTTGGGGTCTAGGTACATAATATGTATGTGCATAGATAATTAAATAAGCAAACAAACAAACATTAATACAACACACAAATTTATTTTACACTTCAATGTGTACCAAAAAGAAAGAGAACAACCATCATTTGTTGAATCAAAGAAAAAAATTTCAAGAACATTATGTACTTATGTACATATTTGCAGTAAATAAACATACATATATATCGTTAATACATATACATTTTAAGAAAAGAAGTCCAATATTAAACGGATCGGTTAACCGGTCGTTCGGATAACTGAGGTTCGGATAATCGATGCTCCACTGTATTTCTCTTATAGCATTTTCTAAATAATCCACATTTTGAAAAGGCCTCCTTTTTTGTACACTTATGTTTCTTTAAATATCCTCAAAAGGAAAAGTCCATATGGTCAAATCTGGGAAACGCACGGTGGCCAAGAAAATTTTGAAAACCTTCCGATCCAATTTCCTCTGAATAAGATGTTTAGAAATTCTCTGACTTCAGCAGTAGAGTGGAGTGAATTGCTGCTTCGTCTTGTTGAAGAACTAAATGGGATCTTTCACTCAAAGGCATATCATCCACAATTGCTGCAATTTCATGTTGCAAAAATCAAATCTGTCAGGTTAACACAAATTATTGGTGACTCTATCTTTTTAGTTTCATTTCTTAATTTCAAAAATTTAAAATGGCACTGAAGCTTTCAGAATCTGAGTGAACTAACATCTAGATTATGCGTGGATATGGTGACTGTCTTTCTTTTGAAGAAATTTGTTTAATACTGTTTATGCATTTCCTCGTGTAGAATATTTACCAAGAAGTGTATGTCTAAGGACATCAACCGAAGAAAACACCGATCTGAATATTTTATTAACGGTTCAAGATCATAACCACGTATCCACAACGAAATTAGGACAAATTCATGAAATGTCCCAAAAATCTTCCCATAAAATTCTACAATCTGCAAAACGGAAATGGTTCAAAATGCATATTGGTCATGAGTTTTGATGTAGTCTTTTTGACGATGCAACGTTGTGTTTCTGTGATACAAGTTCACAGGCACAATTGCAGTTACTGAAAACCCTCATTGGATGGAAGTATGGTTGGAAACAACATCATAGGACTATTTTTCATAAGAGGAAATTTAAATGGCGATGGCTATTTATATTTATTGAGGAACGAGATAAATTTATTCTGTCAGCATTTGTAGCTCTCTTTCCAAATCAAAACAGACCTAATCATCCAAACGAGAATATTTTGTTACAACAAGAAGATCTACCACATTCCATAAGTAATGTCCTTGATTATTTGAATGAAACATTTCCTGCACACTGGATAGGAGTAATTTGTGGTCAACCCATTCTATCGAAACTGGATTTTTTCTTAAAGGGGTCTTGAAATGTCAAGTGTATAAAAATCAACTAAACAATTTACTGCAGTTATAAAGACGAATAACTGAATAAATCAACCGTATTACCCCACAAGTGGTACATAATTCGTTGACATTTAGTTGATACATCACATCAATCAAATTTAAATTTGTTTACAAAGACATATTGATTTCACATTATCCGTAGTTATTTTTTGTGCTGCATGCACTGTTCTCAATAAAAGGAACATGTGATTTTTAAAGGTGTTTTTTTTTATTCTGCATCCGAAATTGTAAATCTTCTGAGTTTTCCGTTTAAAAAAAAAATAAGTTGGAGGCATTTCCTGTGAAACCGTTTGTCTAGTAAAACTAAAGAAATAATTGAATTCGTTATTTTTTACTCCAATTTCAAAAAAAGTCATACCAAATTTTAAATAAGAAACTCAAATAACAAAGTTATTCGACAGGATCCAATACTGGATCTTGTGGATTAAAAGAAGAGCTAAAACCTCTTATCAGAATATTTCGGTTCACTTTTTAAGGGCTTTTAGAGACAAACTATACATCCAAACTATATGTTTTCGGGTCCAACTTTGAAGAAATTCCACCTGCCGTAATTGTTTTTGTACGCAAGTAATCTTGTAATTGTATATCAACCTTAACTGTGCGCAAGTAACAGCAACAATGTATTTGCAGATATTGTTTGTGTCATTGTAATAATGTATCCACAGTGTCACTTAATGTGATTGCACTTTGCTTATCAATAGATCAATAGAGCAAAACCCCTAAGGGGTCATCAAGTGGAATTTTTAATTTAATTCAATTATTTCCTCATTAGAAACCCACTTCCTAATGAATTGCCGCCCGATCATTACCCCAATTCGTGATAGAAACACTCCATTGTTCGTTCACATTTCATCGAGTCATAGTCTTGGGTGTAACCTGAAATTAATTCATTAATTAATATAATAATTGAATTTGTTCTCATCGGCTAGCAACAAGTGGAATACAATCTTTATACAGGGTGTTTCATTCTGGTAGCAGGATTTTAACACGCTACAACTTTTGAAATTAATGTAAAAGTCCATATTATATAACATTGAATATTAAAATTTGGTGTACGTGGGCATTTGGTATAAGAAAACCTACTATGGACACCGTTTTATTGTAGCCGCTAGAGGGCGATTTGTTTATGTTTTTTTTTTTTTTGATAAAAAACCTTATTTCCTAAAAGTACACCAATCAAAATCCTCTAAACTTGGCAGTTTCTCAACGATTTTTATCGTTCGATGCAACCTAATTTTTCATGACATATTATAATCTTTTTGAATATTAAATTTTACCAATTTATTGTGATAATAATTTAACAGATAATAAAGTTCCTGATTTTTAAGAATATGCATGTTGATTGAAAACCATTTAGAACTTATGAAACTCCATTTTTAAAATTTAATTTCGACACCCTGTATCTCAAAAACTAAGCGTTTGCAGGCCTATGTTTATATAAACTTTTTTGTATTAATTTTAAAAGGTCTATCAGTTGGTAAAGTCCTGTTACAAAAAACTGAAACATCCTGTATTACAGACAATCTTAAAAACACAAGTTGAGGTAATTTCGGCACTGCATATTTCCATTTTACTATAAGAATGTTGGAACAAAATTATGTTAATAACTTTCACAAAATATTTACTTTATATGTAATAATATCTTATATGTATAATTTCTTTTTACTGAAAATGACAACCACATGAACATACGAGATATGTAAATTAGGTAATGTCTCTGTATTGTCGCCTTCAAAATAACTTCCTTGGGAAGCCACACAGCGCTGAAGACGGTTCTTCCATTCCCCATAGTAGTGCTGGAACTCATATACTGGATAGGTTGCAACTGGTCGGTTACAGCCATTATAATGTTTTTTTATGGTCCCAAAATGACGTCCCTTGAGGTGATTTCTCAATCTCGGGAAGCGGAAAAGTCACAAGGACTAAAGTCAGGCGAATAAGGAGGCTGAAGAGCCACAGGAATGTTTTTACTGGCTATAAAATCGTTTACTGAAATGCCTGTGTGACAAGACGCATAGTCGTGATGCAACATTCAGTTGTTCTTGATGTTTGGTCTCATAAGCATTACCCTTTTTCCAAGTTTTTCAAAAACCTGGCTGTAAAAGTGTTAATTTACTGTTTGGCCTGGAGGCATAAACTCTTTGAGGACAATGCCCGTGGCTATCAAAAAAGAAAATCAGCATGCATTTGATCTTCGACTTGCTCATTCTTACTTTTGGGCCTTGGAGATCTTGAAGGGTCCTTTCCATGCTTTGGCCCTTGATTTTCGAGTCGTACTCAAACACCCAAGTCTCATCACCAGTAGTAACATGTTCCATAAAATGGGGATCATTTTCAATCGATTCCAAAAATTCAAGACACCTTTCTTTCCTGATGTCCATTTGTTCCTGCAAAAGATTTTTTGGAACCGGTTTCATCGGTTCTTGAAGATGAAGGCCTTCGGCTGCTGGTTCATCTTCAATCGACTCTCTTCCTTCTGAGAATGCCTTAGACCACCAAAAAACCTGGGGTAATGAAAAAAATACTCTTTCCATAGGCGTGTTGAAGTTTCACAAAGGTATGCATTCCGCTATGTCCAAGTCTGAAGCAAAACCTAACAGCATACCGTTACTCAATTTTTAAAACGCACTAGAAAAAACCGTAACAAGTTCAGACTTGTACTGAAGGTGCATTACATGTTAACCTACCGCCCTTCCAAGTCCCGTGTCCACAGTGTTGCTAGATCGGGTGCTACGTTGCCAGTCCACTAGTTAATTTACACACCTCGTATAACTAATTATTTTTATTCGGAAGTGTGGTTTTACTTTCGAAAGCTTATAGAATACGTACATATATATGCAATGATGGTAAACACGTAATATACACCTGACAATGGCCTGTAATCGAATGAGTTACTTTCATTCTGTTCATAGCAATAGTAATAATTAACGTATTAATACAGCTTAAGGCTTTTAAAGTGTAAACTTATTATATAACTTCGTGCCTTTACGATTACTAATTGTAAGGCAATAAATAATTGTTATTTACGAGACAAATAAATACAAATTGTGACTTTTTACTCTATGTTTACTTACCATAATAGAAGTTCATCGTGTTATTTCATTGCTAAAGCCTATAAATATACTAGTACATAGTGGCATAATAATTTTACATGGTAATGACGTAATAATAACCCTAAGCCTCAGAAGCCTTCAGCCCTACGAAACACATACTCAAAACTCCATAACCTCAAAAACTGTAACTTCAAAAAAACCCTATATATGTGTTCTGCAACTGTTAGAGCGTAGCCAATGACGAAGCAGCATGAATATGATTCAATCATGGCCTTCAATTCTAGAAATGTTCAGCCATATAACCCCGGGACTTTATACTAGAGATAGACATCCATAACCCCGTGACCCAGGATGGGCAGATGGACAGACATAAAAGTTCTGCCAATAGTCGACAGGCAGAAAATATTGGTTATGAAATTTCACAGCTATAGAATTTCGAATCTATAGAGTTTCGAGGCTATAGGGTTGCGAGAGATGATTTGATCACAGTCATGCCTCTTCATTAGATTACTGCATGCTAAATTTCACAGGTTCATAGATATAGCGACCCCAAAAACATAAAGTAGACCGGGTCTGTACTTCGCGCCCTGCAAAAACTTTTGCGGTCCTGTCTAAATGATTCATATACTACCATAAATGATTAATATATGTACTACCATTTTTTGTTACGATACTACTGCTCCGCTACCAGGATGTGGAAATTTGGAAGATATCATATCAATAACACCGGCACACAAAAAAAGTGGTCATTACTTTTGACCAGACCCATCTAGGGTTATGTATTTCGATGCACTGAATCCGAATTTGAGGTCGGTTTAACCCGTACACCCTCAAAATTTTGAGTAAATTGCAAAAAACGTTAAAAATGGCAAAAAATGCAGTTATGCAAGCGATAAATTTTTTTACGAACTAGATCAAGTATGTTTATTATGTATTTCGATGCGCTGAATCCGAATCTGAAGTTGAGTTAGCTTGTCAACCCTCCAAATTTAGAGTAAATTGCAAAAAACCGCTAAAAATCGTAAAAATTTATGAAAAAGTTATGACAACGAAAAATTTTTTTCGAACTAGATCTAGTATGTTTTTTGTGTATTTTGATGCGCTGAATCCAAATCACAAGTTGATTTAGCTGGTAGACCCTTCAAAGTTAGAGTAAATTGCGAATAACCGCTGAAAATTGCTAAGAAATCGTGAAAAATTGCAGTTATGCAAACGAAAAAAAAATGTTAAACTAAATCAAGTATTTTTCTTATGTATTTTGATGCGCTGAATTCAAATCAGAAGTCGGTTTTGGCTTGTACACCCTCCAACTTTAAATAAATTGCGAAAAAACTTTAAAAACAACCAAAATCGTAAAAAATAGTCATGAAGTAGTAGATAATATCAAAAAATAGTATTGTTCTTACTCACAGTAATAAACAAACCATGATTCCTTTCAAA
Source organism: Aromia moschata (assembly GCA_029963805.1). Classification (NCBI taxonomy): domain Eukaryota; kingdom Metazoa; phylum Arthropoda; class Insecta; order Coleoptera; family Cerambycidae; genus Aromia; species Aromia moschata. The sequence continues at coordinate 32,536 of JAPWTK010001246.1, forward strand.
TTATACTATAACATCAATAGATTGTAATTTAAATTAAAAAAAAAAAACGACCTTCCTTGATTTTACACTGTTCTTCGTTTGTATCGACTACAGTGAAGAATAAGAACGATTTCATCAAGACATAAGTGAAATGGAGAATTGGTATCAAGGAATATGGAATGTCAACATGATGGCCGATTTTTGCTGGACTTTAAAGAGAGAAATAACGAGAGACAATAGAAAACGAAAGAGAAACCTACTGCATTGAACATTCGAAGAAAAAAGAGTTCGATACAAGCGAAGAACGATGTAAAATCAAGGAAGGTCGTTTTTTTTTAATTCTAATTACAATCTATAGATATTATAGTATAATTTGAAAGGAATCATGGTTTGTTTATTACTGTGAGTAAGAACAATACTATTTTTTGATATTATCTACTACTTCATGACTGTTTTTTTACGATTTTTTGCTATTTTAGCGTTTTTTCGCAATTTGTTTAAAGTTGGCAACAAAAGTTGGCTTGGTGTACAAGCCAAACCGACTTCGGATTTGAATTCAGCGAATCAAAATACATAAGAAAAATACATGATTTAGTTTAAGAATTTTTTTCGTTTGCATAATTGCAATTTTCATGAATTTTTAGCAATTTTCAACGGTTATTCGCAATTTACTCTAATTTTGGAGGGTCTATCAGCTAAATCAACTTGGCGCATCATTCAGCGCATCAAAATACATAAAAAACATACTAGTTCGAAAATTTTTTTCGTTTTCATAACTTCAATTTTCACGATTTTTTAGCGATTTTCAGCGGTTTCTTGCAATTTATTCTAAATTTGGAGGGTTGACGAACTATATCAACGTCAGATTCGGATTCAGCGCATCGAAATACATAATAAACATACTTGATCTAGTTCGTAAAAAAATTTCTCGCTTGCATAACTGCATTTTTTGCTATTTTTAGCGATTTTTAGCGGTTTTTTGCAATTTACTCAAAATTTTGAGCGTGTACGGGTTAAACTGACCTCAAATTCGGATTCAGCGCATCGAAATACATAACCCTAGATGGGTCTGGTCAAAAGTAATGACCACTTTTCTTTTTTTGTGTGCTAGTGTTATCGTCCAAAAATTTTCGGAATTCTTCAGGACCATACTTTGTAAATCAACAAGTGGGGTGTTAGATTCACAGTATACCTTTTTTAGAAGGTACGAGTATTTAAAGTTCCACCATAGACACAGTTGCGGTCTTCCACTTCTTCCCTTTTTCGAGCTGTTTTAATTCGATTCAAATAAATTCTGATCGGCGGACGAGCAATTAATACCGGCCTAAAGAGGATTTTGCATTCGGAAACGATAAAATTAACTTTGTCGGTTCGTTGCAAATTTTATCGTCCTGTTTTTAAAGGATCGCCAACTCGTGTGATCAGAATGATCGATCGTTCTGCTGCGCGTCCATCCTATTTTGTGGTAAATCTATTGCAACGGCGCTAGATTCGGTCGCCGCTCCAGAACTGTTGACCCCGATTTATAATCCAATAATTGTTGGCTATAAGTCTTCAGTCAATGCGATTTTTAAACCATAATTTCAGTTTATAGGGCGCAGTCCTTCGCATTAAAACGAGCCGGAATTATACAGTACTAGTCAAAAGTCCCCTTCCCCTCTCGTATTGTTTGAACGGTTATACTTACAAGTAACACTACCCAACTGTCACTCACCGATTTAAATGAAACTTTGCACACTCATAGAACACTAATATACAGGGTGAGTCAAACTTAACGCGACAAACGAAAGGTACGGATAGGGCATGTTATTCTAAGCAAAAAAGTTCTAATAAACATGTGTCCGGAAATGCTTCCTAAGAGCGCTACGGACGTTCAAAGATGCCTTATCGAAATTGGTTTTCTTGCCTTTTTATTTCAAAAAACTGCTTAAAATAATTGGTTTAACGTAACAAAACAAACTAAAATTTTACAAAAACTGCTCGAAATGTCCACCATCATTTTCAATGCAAAGTTGACATCTGCGAATGACTGATTAATTCACTCCGCTGCCTTATTAATTAAAAAGAGAAGCAGGCCTTGATAACAATTGAAAGTGTTTGATTGACAGCCTTGTTTGACGTGTCGATTGAATTCAATTTGTCACTAATTTTAAGCTAGTTTGTGAGTAAATTGCGGAAACATGCCAAATACCTACACTACAAGTGAATATGCGGATATTGTGTTTGTTTACGGGTACTGTGATGGTAATGCGCGCGCTGCTGTGAATGAGTACGCCCGAAGATTTCCAATGAGAAGAGTGCCCGACAAAGCGGTATTTACTAGAACATTTCAACGATTAAGAGAAACTGGGACAACTTCTTCGAAATCGCGAGCAGACGGTATTTTTTGCACCCCTTCATAATAATCGAAGTACAGAAAATATCCTAGAACACTTCGATCAAATACCTTCAAGTAGCACGAGGAGATGTTCTTTGCAATTAGGCTATTCCCAGAGCATTGTGAACCGAACTCTGAAAGCAGATGGTCGCCACCCCTATCATTTGCAGAAAGTTCAGAATTTGCTTCCTGAAGACCTACCTCGAAGAAGAGAATTTTCAGAGTGGTTCTTGGAACAAATAACAAACGATGCTTCTTACTATCGGAAGGTGATTTGGACGGACGAGGCAACTTTTACCGTAGTGGTATCTTTAACCAACATAATGCGCATATTTGGGCCCATGAAAACCCGCATGCTGTAAAAGAACAACATTTTCAACATGAATTTTCGTGCAACGTTTGGATAGGGTTATGCGACGATACACTCATTGGTCCATATTTCTTGCCTCCAAGACTAAATGGTCCGGCCTTTCTTCATTTCCCCTGGAAAATGAATTTGAAGCAATATTAGATGACATGCCTCTAATTGATAGAGCAAACAGGTGGTTCCAGTTAGACGGTTGCCCAGCCCATTACACTCTACTAGTGCGGCAATGGCTTCACAACCATTTTTCAGGAAGATGGATTGGTCGCGGTCGAGACTGTCCCCGTCCTTGGCCTCCGCGTTCCCCGGACTTAACCACTATGGATTTTTATGTTTGGGGCAGAATGAAGAGCAAAGTTTATGCTGAGCCCGTCAACGACGAAGCTAGTCTCCGAGCGAGGATCTTGCAAGCTGCCCAAGAAATACCACTAGCGGAGTGTCGTGCAGCCGCGCAATCAGTCATTCGCAGATGTCAACTTTGCATTGAAAATGACGGTGGACATTTCGAGCAGTTTTTGAAATAAAAGGCAAGAAAATCAATTTGGGCCTGCCATCTTTGAACGTCCGTAGCTCTTTAGGAAGCATTTCCGGACACATGTTTATTAGAACTTTTTTGCTTAGAATAACATGCCTATCCGTACCTTTCGTTTGTCGCGTTAAGTTTGACTCACCCTGTATATTGAACCTCTGTTTTTTTTTTTCTTCCGGAATATTCTTTTTAAGGGTAGAAACCACTCCTAAAAAGATGGTAAAAGCAAGAATCGCCGTAAATGAAATTAAAAAATACCAAAATATGTTGCAACATAAAGGACAATGGTAAAAATAACCGTTTTTTAACGCATCTGGGGCACGAAAGAAACCCTACCGAAATGATTGTTTATGATTAGTAGAAGTCAATAATATTCATAGAAAACCCTAAAAGTCCGGGGAAAACTAGTGCGCTGTCTATATAGTACATCATCTCAATCGACTGCTAGTCTACAAGACAGTTACAACAAAAATAAAAAGTTTTTAAACCCAAATACCAGACCATATACCTTTTTTGGTTTTTGGGCCGCTGAATCCCAAATCTGAGATTCGTTTAGCTCTGTCACCTCAAAAATTTTTTAAGCTCATTTGAAGGTTATATCAGGCTCATATTATGTAATTATAAGGTCGAATATAGTAAACATGTTCCAATAACTTGTTCTATATGTTTTAGGGGTCACCCGATCTGAATCCGAAGTCCATTTGATCACACTGTTGAAGTTCAAGGTCATTCCAAGGTCAATCGAGAGTCATTCTAGGGTTACTATAAGCAATAAAAAGCTGCGTTCCTAACCATAGACATAATTCTGTCTATGTTCCTGACACTTGTTCTATAAGTTTAAACGCTATTATTGGGCATACTTGCGGATGTAAGGTAGGTAAAAGAACAGTAGGTTGCTGTTCGCACGTAATGCTGATATTGTGGTATTTTTGGATAGTAATAAATCTGAACGAGATTCCTCGTGCTCCAGATCATTCACAAGTTTTTGATTTTGAAAACGATGATGAGAATGAGAGCGAAATTGAGAGCGATTATGAATAATGAAATATTGGTATTACCATACATCATCATCATCATAACAATTTCAGTAGAATTTTAAAAACAAAAAATAAATGAAATACTAAAAAAACATAAAAAATACTCTACAAAACACAAAAAGAAATCTAAAAAAAAATAAAAAATAAAAAAACCAAAAAAACATAAAAAAAATAAAAACCCAAAAAAACATAAAAAAACGATAAAAAACAAAAAAAATGTAAGGAACGCTAAAGAGGATCGCCTCCTCGTGGTGCGTTCTGAGAAACACTTTTTGTGGCTAAATGATCCTCGCATAGTTAGGTGTATTTTTATTATTTTATCTTACTATAACCCAATGACCCTCTTTTGACCTTGGAATGGCCTTGAACCTCAACAGTGTGATAAAATGGACTTCAGATTCAGATCAAGCGACCCTAAAACCTATAGAACAAGTTATTGGATCATGTTTACTATATTCGACCTTATAATTACATAATATGAGCCTGATATAACCTTCAAATGAGCTTCAAAAAAAATCTTGAGGTGACAGAGCTAAACGAATCTCAGATTTGGATTCAGCGGCCCAAAAACCAAAAAAGGTATATGGTCTGGTATTTGGGTTTTAAATCTTTTTTATTTTTGTTGTAACTGTCTTGTAGACTAGCAGTCGATTGAGATGATGTCCTATATAGATAGCGCACTAGTTTTCCCCGGACTTTTAGGGTTTTCTATGAATATTATTTTACTTCTACTAATCATAAACAATCATTTCTGTAGGGTTTCGTTCGTGCCCCAGATGCGTTAAAAACGGCTATTTTTACCATTGTCCTTTAATATGATTTATAATTCAACAACATGTATTGAAGTACATAAAAAATTTTTATTACCAAAATCTTAAGGGGTGCGAGACCCCTCTGGAGTGCGAAAAATCAAGGCAATCAGGGAATTTTTTTCTGCTCTACTAATAAAGCGATCAAAAATTCATTTTAGGACTTTATTAAGTAGATAATGAGGTATATACAGATATTTTTTTGTTCAATAAAAAATACAAAATGGTGTCATAAATACACATCGAACACATACGCTTTTTTTTTTGTTGACCGTCGGTGGGCAACACAGCAATTTTTTACGAGCTACTAGAAAAAACAAAAAAATATTTTCATTATCTACATCAGTTTTTATAATGCGGTACACAAGATTATTGGAAAATATTGATTCTCGCAAAATGCCAGCAGTTTGAAAAAAAGAAAATCAAATTTTCCGAAAAAAGCGATATTAATCTGTTTATAAAAACCGTAATTTTTAACCGATCGAAAAAGTCGTGTGTACCGCTTTAGATAATTAATGTATCTAAGAAGCTACAGTCAATTTCAATTCGATCGGATAAAAATTGCGCGAGTTATACTGGCCACCAGTTTGAAAAACATATTATCGAAGAAAACGTGTTTAAAGTTTCAAGACGTGTTTACTTCATGAAATTTTCAAAATACAGGCGTGTTAATTTTTTTACCTTTTAGTCTGCTATACCAGGACCATATATCATCATTTACAAATTATCGATCAGGCCACAAATACTCCAAAATGCTAGGCTATATATGATACTAAAAATACCGCAGCAGAGCGGTATTTTCGAACATTTCGAAGAGACATAGTTATTTCACAAATTAGGTTAAAAATAATTGTTAAACATTTTTCCCATCAATAATTCCTTTGGATATCATTCTTGGGATGTTTTTACAACATTTAAAGCAAAAAAAATCGAAAAAAATAATTTTTCCAGTCCAACCCCTTAAGTGGCTTGCACTTATTCTAAGTCTGCGGCCTGCAAAGAACTTTTACAAATCTTGCCGCACTACAAATACTCAAATTGTTAATTAAATTAAATTACATTCTCTAGAGAAGTACACAAAATTATTCAAAAAATTTAATATTTAAAAAAATGGCAGAATTCCAAAAAAAAATTAAAATTAATATTTTTGAATAATTTTGTGTACTTCTCAGAGAATGTAATTTATTTTAATAAGCAATTTGAGTATTTGTAGTACGGCAAGATTTGCAATAGTTCTTTTACAGGCCGCAGACGTCCCCAAGAAAGAAGTGCAAGCTACTTAAGATTTTGGAAATAAAAAAAGGGTATGTACTTCAATACATGTTATTAAATTATAAATCATATTAAATTTTATGGTGTAACATATTCTGGTATTTTTTAATTTCATTTACAGCGTTTCTTGCTTTTACTACGTTTTAGGGGTGGTTTCTACCCCTAAAAACATATTCCGGAAGAAAAAAACAGGAGTTCAATATTTTTTAGTATTCTATGAATGTGCAAAGTTTCATTTAAATCGCAGAGTGACAGTTGTGTAGTTAGACTAATAATAATAATAATAATAATAATAATAGATTTGCCCAACAGAATAATCCAATAACAGAGCAATTGACATAAAAAGTTAAACAGTAGGTACTTAAAAAAATAGTTTGAAGATAAGTTTAAATCTAGATACAATTGATACTTATTTTTGAAATACAAATCATTTCACTAATGAAATTTGGAGAGTAATACAATAAACAGAATCGCTTCTCTACTAGTGGTAACAGGTGACATAATCATCATAGATGACGTCACAGGGCCACTGTAACCAATAATTTTAAACAGGGAGCTTATGACAAGTGACGCCAAAAAAATTATATAATTGTATAAATGGTACTAAACCCTGTTTATTTCACAGCATAAGATGCATCTGCCTGGGAAGTCAGTCAAAGTACAGTACACAGGATGTTGACCAAAAAAAAAAAACAAATAAAAAATGGTGCATCAACTTTCAGATGATGACCCCGACCGAATTCTGTGAAAATGTGTCCACTAAAAATCGGTCAACAGTCATGCCATGTAAAAACAATTTGTTTTAGTGACGAAAGTACTTTCTACCTCAATGGAAATGTTAACACTCAAAATGTGCGGTAATGGAGAGACACAAAATCTCACATGTTTCGTAAAAGACATATACAGTTTCTAGCAAAAATAAATGTTTGGGCACGTATTCCGAGAAACCACATAGTTGGGCCTGTATTTTTGAATACTAACTTAACTGGTGAAGTGTATCTGGATATGTTACAAAAATGCAATTGAGCCGTTTACAAAATGCAATTTTTTAAAGTCTGTGCTCCTGTACACTATTATGGTGGAGTAAGACGTTATCTGGATGAGGAATATCTTGGTAGATGGATCGGACGACGAGGTCCGATAGATGACCAGCTCTGTCACCGGACCTCACACCTTTAGATTTTTTGTTTCTATACAAAAAGCAATTGAGGCGTTTGTTTTTGAAAGTCTGGAAAACTATCCAGATAAATTTGGTACCCTTGGAAATGACGTTCCAACAAGATAGTGCTCCTACGCACTATTATGGTATAGTAAGGCGTTATCTGGATGAGGAATATCGTGGTAGATGGATTGGACAACGAAGTCCGAAATCATTTTTTTCAGCAGATTAACACATCGCACCTTTAGATTTTTTTCTGTGGGGGTATTTTAAATCTAAACTTTATGCTACAACCTGACAGTATTGTCGTTTTGTTGAAGAATCTAGGACAATCTCCACTGACTCAAAAGTACAGCAAAGGTTTGGCAATAAGATGTTTTACTGTCAGGAAGTAGGTGGAGCACATTTTGAACACTTAGTATAAGAGCTAGTTCTTGAAATGCAAAAAAATACATGAAGATAAGTTTAAAAAAGTTATGTTATTTAAACAGCTGCTACATTTCTCTTTCAATTGTTTTTCTGACAACACATTCTGAAATTAAAAAAAAAACTGTAACAAATTTTGTCACAGCTCTAGAAATAACGGAGAATGAGGGGTTGGGAACGAACTCCCTTTGTACATACAAGCAAAATAATCTTTTTTTTAAACTGGAACTACAGTGAATATGAATACAATGAAGGCATAGTCTCATGGGTATAGAACAATGTGTCTACTGACTTAACCAAAGATTGCATTATTTCAATACCTACGACGATAACTAAAAAATAAAAATAAATTAATAATATTTTTTAAACAAACTTTTATTTAAATGCTCTAAAAGAAGAAAATAAACTTTACATTGAATCAAACCCATCGATTTATTACATTACACAATTTATATGATATAAAAGCTTGTCACGAGATTTACTTGTGTATTTACCTATTTTATAAAATACATACTTTTTTTTCTTACAATTATATTTTCTTATGTCAAGATCAAGTTACATAAGTATTACATTCTTGTTTATCTACACAAGTAAATTTCGTGAGAAGGTTTTATATCATATAAATTGTGTAATGTAATAAATTGATGGGTTTGATTCAATTTAAAATTTATTTTCTTCTTTTAGAACATGTAAATAAAAGCTTGTTTTCCAAAAAAAAAATTATTATTAATTTATTTTTTATTTCTTAGTTATCGTCGTGTTTTTCTATCTAAATGTTTCTCAACCTGTTCATACTATCCCTAACCTATACCAAGTTATAACTCTTTGAAATTGGTATGGTGGCCATCTTGTTTTTCGCCATTTTGAATTTTTTTCACCGCCGCAAGAATTGGCCTTAGGGTACAGGTTGATATTAGTTAAGACACGACCCCGTCTTACTGTTTAGCCGGGCAGTAGTACACCATCTCCTCGAAGGGTTGAACGCAGACGTCAGTTTATTCGTATTCTTCTTAGCAAATCCTTTCATTTGATACCCACATCATGCCATCTTGGGCGGTCCGCCATATTGGATTTAGAGTGGTCATTTTATTTTTTGTATTCTTCTCAGCAAACTCTTTCACTTGATACCTATATCATGGGAGTACACAAAAATAACTAGTCCGCCATCTTGGACGGTCATTTTATTATTTTTTTCGTATTCTTCTCAGCAAACCCTTTCATTTGATACCCATGTCATGGGAGTGCGCAAAAAATAACTACTCCTCCATCTTAGACTGTCCGCCATTTTGAATTTAGAATGACACAATTTAGCTAACCATGCATTGTCATCCAAACTAAACTTGTATGCAAAATTTCATCTCAATCGGTTGAGGATAACTACTTAACTAAAATTCAGTTGCAAGATTTGACCCGAACATACATACAAACAAACATACATTGCAAGTTAAATAAAAGCTTGTAAAAAAAATCATTCATTAACATGACCTGACCTCATAACTCAAGTTTTTGACATACGCGTAATAATAGATAAGTTTCGATGCAACACATATTAACGCGTGTAGGATTGGTTGTGACAAGACTTTTCTTCCGCTGTGGAATTATTTCTATGAGTGTAGTCTAACTGGCGCCTTTGAGTAGGACTTGCTAGCTAGCCCCCGGGGTTTTCTGCTCCATATACGACCGCAAGTGCGAAGGAAGTGCGGTCAGCTTTTTGTTCATCTAGACGCTTATTTATTGGCTAGATGAATCACAAATCTCTCGCTTACATTGCGCGATTCAACGAATTGGACATGAGTAGAAACGATGTAACTTAACCCACTACGAGCCTGCGGTGCTCCCGGGTTGATTCGTTTATCTGTTGCAAGTGGCAGATTGATATTGTCGGCTGCAGCTCCCAATCTCCGAGTGAGTCAAGAGCGTATAAATCATAGACCTTGTGTAATGGTTTAAACGGAATCGGACATACGGGAGAACGAGTTATCTTGGGTTATATTGTCACGTTTATTAATATCGTCGGCTTTGCTCTTGTTTCTGTTCAGCAACTGATGAACGTAACTTAGGAATATAGAAGTAGGAGTTGTTTGTGATGAAAATGTACCGAGTGTTTCACTATAAAAGGGCCCCTTAGGCCTTAAAAATTGTAGGGTACAATGTTAAGTTTTTTATGACATAGTTTTCACGTATATAAGATGTCGCAGAAAAGCGTGATAAATAAAAAATGTATTTTTTTCTTATGGAACACCCTGTATATTATATCACTAAATAATTGGCCTCATCTCTCATTACGAATATATCGGGTGTTGAAAAAAAGGTCGGTACCCCGGAATAACTCTGTTGCAACGCATCGCAGCGGAAAATGTCAAAGGGAAAAGTTGTTTGGTTTCAAAAGCGGAATAGTTTGCAATTTAAACCACCCCACCCCTCCACCTCCTCTGCGGGGGTGGGGGTAAGTTCAGTTTTTAAATGGAAACCCATATTTTTTATTCACGTATGGTGTTCTCCGATAAAAAATCTTTTGTTCGAAAATTTTTTTTGTCCAAGTTCATTCTTGCCCAATATTGGGCGGCTCTCACGTAATCATCCGAAAACCAACAAACATTTTTTTCCAAATTATTGCTCGTCTTTAAAATGGCCTGTGGACTCAAAAAAATGTTTTTCATCATGCGACCATAAAGCTCTTTTAGACAATTTAATCAGCTTTAATTTGACCACTTAACGAGCTCTGTACCGCCGATCAAAGCAAAAAAAGTTCTTTTCAACTTTGACAATCAATTACTCGGGAATTAATGATCGTACAGAAAAATGGAGGTAGGGTTTTGGAAACTGCAAAACATTGTCTATAAGACACAATCGGGGCGATTGATAATAATATTTTTTTAAGCGATAATGTTGGCTGAAAAAAGTTAAAAATTTGTGAATTTAAGGGCATTTGGAAAATTTGGTATAACTTTGGATATAGTGGATGAACGAAGGATATCGTCGGTAATTTTTTTAACATCAAAGTGTCCCCTAAAAAACCTCAACGTTGCAAAACGCTGCGACTTTTGTTTCTTAGTGCCCAGAAGGTTCAAAAGACCCCGCACCAATCATATGGATTTTGGTTACCGGCCAATTTTTCTGGGGTTGAAATGTGTTGTACTTTGTATGATTTTTGAAATGATGAAAAATTGCAATTTTTCGCCATTTTTAAAAAACCAAAAATCATCTCTAAAATTTCTGAAAAAATTTGAGGGTATTCTTTGACTAATTCTAAGACATTTTTGTTCTTAGATCATAAATCATGCTAAACTCAATGGATTTCAAAAAATTCCGATTTCGACGGCTCGTGGAAAGTCAGATAGGTATCTGACTTTCGACGGCTCGTAACTCGCTGCCAAAAAAAACTTTGTTGTTTGTTTTCGGATGATTACGTGAGAACCGCTCCCGCTAAAATTTTTAAGTCCGGATCTGGAAAACTAGACACTCGAGGCTACAATTTCCTTTTTTTTTTTATTTACTGTACGACCATTTTTCTCCGAGTTATCCCTTATTAAAAATCACCCAAAACTTTGGAATTTTTTTTAATATCCTTTAATTTTTGTTACTAGTGTAGGGTATTATACGTATTTTAAAAATCTAAGCAAAAAACACCTATTTAAATTTTACATGTAGTAGACAACGGATTCTAGAATGGACTTATAATTGTTCGGATATATCACAAAAGCTAAAGAAATAAAAAATTGTTTTGCTTTTTTACAGGTAACAAAGGAACCAAAACGGCAATTTTTGTGTGGCTGTACACGAACATATATTTTCTTTCCTTCCACGAGGTTATAACTAGCATATTCTCATTTCACTTCCAGAGGATCAAGAGCGGTACCTAATACTTGCCGGTTATACCCGCAGGCAGTTTTAGCCGTTCCCCTCGAATGTATGTATATTTAATGTGTTCACCGGTGAAATGCGAGTATGTTGTCGGCGTGCTTTCCTCTATATGCACTATAGAAGTGAGTTAAACTTTATAACTCTAGTTATAATTATTTACTTAATATTTGTTGATGAATGGCGAGTGAAAATAAAAAAGCAGCATACGCTCTACTCGTGGCAAACCGTAAACAAGTCCATATCGATGTGCACAAACAATGATTTTGATTATGCATAATACAGTTCACTTTATTTACACCTTGTTCTCGTATTGATACCCTAAACCAACTGATTCTACATTGTTTATTATGTGAGCTATAAATGGTGCGTTACACGTTTATTGAAGCCAATGAAAAACATCCAAAATTGGTCAGGAATACCTGTTATTTTTGTTTTGTGTGTTAATGATAATTAACAGTTATAAATGCTTCTCAACTCAATATTTGATTAGTGATGGGTACAAAACAAATGAGAAATAATTGAGGGGGGTCAGTGGAAAAGTGGTACAAGTGACAATTTTGGATTATTTGAGTTAACTGTAAAAAGGGATAGTTAAAGTAAGAATCTGTTTAGAGAAAAAATGGTATAAGTGGTAAATTTATAATTTAGCGATATCTACTACATAGTAACAAAAGCTCTTCGAAAATGTGATATTCTTTATAGAAGAAATGTGGTACAAGTGCACTTGTACCATTTTTTTAAGAGAGTGTATCTATTGTCTATTTATTTGCGTACACGATACGTGTGTGGTATACGTGTGTGGTAAGAACAGATTTTAAAGTGAAAACATTTCTATTAACTCAAATAAAATGGAGAAAGGTAAATACAATTTTAAAATTTATTTGGATTCTTGTATTTTGTTTACGTTTATTTCAAAATAACCAATTCTTAATCTCACGTTTTCAGAATTCTCTGATTTTGAAGACTCAGACCTAGATAAAACATTTTTCGCAATGAAAGCACTAGTGAAACTGAAAGTGACGTTTCTAATAAAGAGAATGTTGACGTTAATATACTTGCAGTTAAAGGAAAAAGGAGGATAAGAAAACCTGATACATATAAAAAAAGAAGTAAGAAAGAAGTTGAGAAACAGTGGAAAGGCCCACTTAGGATTTAAGAATCAACCTAAAGAAGAGAAAAAGTTTATTTACTAGTTTATTTACTCCATAGTTGTCGGTATAGGTGTAGTGAAATTGAGGAAGCAGATGCATTGAGAATTTTCAAGAGTTTTTGGGACTTAGGAATTTGGGACCTACTACCCCATGCAGATGCAGATTCCCTTCGCTGCATCTGCATGGGGTAACTCTGTATAAAAACTATGGTAAACAGAAGGTACAAACTCTAATAGTTCTTGTAAATTTTTTCATTTCAAATATTTAATTTTTGGTTCCTCAGTATACAATGGTTTGAGCTTTTGAGTGGGTGGTCTTCCCTTGTTTTTTAAAAACCAGTGCGAAACAAAAAAAAATCAAAAAGTACTTAAAAAAACACGCCTGTCGTCAGTTATCATGGAAGTGGAAAATAATAACGAGGATGTGGATGATATCGAAGATATTCTTATAATGTACCTGTCGTTATTTTTAAATAAAAGTTTAAGAACGCTTGTACCAGTTTTAATCTAACTATTCTTTTGGGGGAAAATAGTACAAGTGCGAAAAACTTCATTTTTTATGTTATATAATATACAAAATATTTTAATAATACATTGTCCAATATTATCAGCTTTATTTTAGTAACTACAGTCAATTAATTTTCCTCCTACTAATGTAGTGATTTTACTATAACTAATATACTTAATGACGTTGATTTATTCCAAAACATAATTTTATCACTTGTACCACTTTTCCACTGACCCCCTCAATTATTATCTACATCGTGATCCACATAGTGGTAGTAGAGGTGTCTGATACATAAATTTCAAAAATTTTATTGAGTAAATAGACCCAAATGTTTTCAAATGTAGAGGATCTAAATCAACGATGAAAGGTGTCGTTTGTATGTCTACGATGTGTGTAAATTAAGTAATGAGACTGACAACGTAGCGCCCGATCTAGTAACACTGCGGAGACGGGACTTTAGTAGGTTAACATGTAATGCACCTTCAGTACAAGTTTGAACCTGTTAGTCATTTGTTTGTTCTTTGTGACCGTTTTCGTAAACCGTATTTTTTTCTAGTGTATTTTAAAAATGAATGACATTCATTTTGAGCAACGGTGTGCTATCAGGTTGTGCTTCAGACTTGGACACAGAGCAACGGATACTTTTGCATAACTTCAACACGCCTATGGAGACAGTGTTTTTTCAGGAGCCCAGGCTCAATTGGGGTTGAGAAAAATGTGCGCAAAAATTTCAAAAAAACTTTCAACAGGAGCAAAAGGCAAGCAGGAGAGAAAGGTGTCTAGACTTTTTGGAATCGATTGAAAATGATCCCCATTTTATGGAACGTGTCATTACTGGTGATGAGACTTGGGTGTTTGAGTACGACCCAGAAACCAAGCGCCAAAGCATGAAATGGCACACTTCAAGCTCTCCAAAACTCAAAAAATAAATAATGAGCAAGTCGAAGATCAAATGCATACTGATTTGCTTTTTTAATAACCAGGGGAATTGTCCACAAAGAGGTTGTGTCTCCAGGCTAAACAATAAATCAACTCTTTTACAGAGAGGTTCTTGAAAAACGAAAAAGTGTCATGCGTGTGAGACCAAACATCATGAACAACTGTATGTTGCATCACGACAATGCGCATTGTCACACAGCCATTTCAGTAAATGAGTTTTTAGCCAGTAAAAATATTCCCATAGCTCCTCAGCCTCCTTATACGCCTGAGTTGAGTCCTTGTGACTTTTTTCTCTTCCCGAGATTGAAAAATCACCTCAAGGGACGTCATTTTGGGATCATAGAAAAGATTCAAACGGCTGTAACCGACCATCTGAAGGCTATTCCAGTATATGAGTTCCAGCACTGCTATGAGGAATGGAAGAATCATCTCCAGCGCTGTGTGGCTTCCCAAGGAATTTATTTTGAAGGAGACAATACTGAATTGTAATTCCATTCGAATGAAAAAATTAAAAAAAGTCTTATTACCTAATTTACACACCTCGTATTTGAAATTTGATAATATATTATGATGACAAACTAAGCTGTTGATTAAGAAAGGATTTAGTTAAAGTGACCAGACGTCCGTCATTAGGACGGACAGTCCGTCATTGATAAAACTTGTCCGTCTGTAAGAGCAGTCCGTCAAACTGTCCGTCATTGAAATGTTTTTATTAAAATGTCCGTAATTACGTCTTCTAGGTTAATCTGAAGACGTATAGACATATCGTATCGATCGTGATTAAATATTAGTATTTCAAAAAGGCATCAAATTCCAAAAAGTATCCTTGTGAAAGTTTATATTTTTATGTAAATGTATTTTCCATTGAAATTCTAAAGTGCCAGGAAAACGCGTGACCTTGAGTTTTAAAAATTTTCGCCTGCGGCGTTATTTAACTCGCGCCTCACTGCGCGAAAAATTAACTCTAGCTTCGTCAATGTGAACCAGCTGAACATGTACGTCTTTGGCAAGATCAAAATCTGGTCACTTTAAGTTTAGTGATAAATGGAATGTTTGCAAAATCATTAAATTTTCCTATAAAATAAAAATACTACTAAAAAATCACTCGTAAATTGTAAATTTTCTTGTCCAAATGTCATATCCAAGAATATTGGATGATTGGGCACAAAAACCGAGTTTAAAAAATTCGATTAAACCAAAAACTTATTTAAAACTAACATCATTTAGGTTGTGGTTGGCGACCGACTCCTATTTTATTTCGCTAGTATTAGTTTTTGTTGCACCTAGTCAACGGATATGTTGATATGACTAATATATACATAAGTAAAAATAAATGATATCGATAAGGATAATGGTGAACAATATTCGAGTAATACTTTTTATGTATATATTACTGCAGTTTAAGTGTGATTGTGCTTTTTCCTAGAAACAACACATCATCAAATATTAATTTACGGTTTCGAATGTTATTACTCACTGATGCTAATTTTCTTATTTATTTGTATGATATATTGCCGTTTGATTTATTGTGAGGCCGTTTACTGTAACGGAGGTAATTTTTCATATCTAAGGACAGTTTCATACATAGGTGTATTCTATTCTAACAATGAAGGGTATTAATAGTTATCCGCAGCATTGTTAATCAATATGGAAAAAGCTCAACCCTGTAGTCGCAAATCTATGAAATAGACTGCCCGCCAAAATTAGCGTAACGCTTTTTAGATTAGCGCCAGTTGCGTTCTATTCGAGTTAGAGACTTGCGATTTTTATTTTTCGGTAGCCTATTGGATCGGATTGGTCTTAATACAACCCCAACCCCATGTCAAAAAAGCAACCCCATGTCAAAATTTGAATTCGCAAGATTTTTACGCCAACATCAGAGACCTACAAGATCGACTAAAAAGGACGAGAGGTACTTTCGAAGAACCTCCCTGTAAAAGCGTTGATTTGCTGTTTGGCCTGGAAGTACAAACTCTTTTTAGACAATTCCTTGGCCATCAAAAAAGCAAATCGGCATGCATTTGATCTTCGACTTGCTCATTCTTGCTTTTTGGATCTTGGAGAGCTTGGAAGTGTGCCATTTTATGCTTTGGCTTTTGGTTTCCCGATCGTACTCAAACACCCAAGTCGCATCACCAGTAATGACACATTCCATGAAATGGGAATAATTTTCAATCGGTTCCAAAAAGTGAACACACCTTTCTCTCCTGGTGTCCTTTTGTTCCCGCGAAAGCGTTTGTGCAAATTTGTATCATCCCCAATTCGTTATTCAAAATCTGATGAACAGTGGTGTGATTCAAATTTAACTCTTCCTGACCATTCTTGTCGTCTAGCAACGATCTAAACGCACAAGATTCCGTATTCTATCAACATTTTCATCGGTTCCTGAAGATGAAGGCCTTCCGGCCTTCCGTCGCGTGGTTCATCTTCAATCGACTCTTCTGATAATGCCTTAAACCACCAAAAATCGACATTTCCATCTGTTCTTGAAGATGAAGGCCTTCCGCTACGTGGTTCATCTTCAATCAACTCGCTTCCTTCTGATAATGCCTTAAACCACCGAAGAACCTGAGCTCTCGATAAAACACTGCCTCCGTAGGCGTGTTGAAGTTTTGCAAAACTATCCGTTGCTCTGTCTCCAAGTCTGAAACAAAACCTGATAGCACACCGTTGCTCAAAATTAATGTCACTCGTTTTTTGAAACGCACTAGAAAAAATGGTTTCCGAAAACAGTCACAAAGAACAAATAAATGACTCTAACAAGTTCAAACTTGTACTGAAGGTGAATTACATGTTAACATATTGCCCTTCCAAGCCCCGTCTCCGCAGTGTTGCTAGATCGGGCGCTACGTTGCCAGTCTCATTACTTAATTTACACACCTCCTATACGATAAAGGAAAATAAATTATGACTAAAGCTGGTTGTGATAGGGGATTGTTTCAATTTACCGATGACGAGAAGCTAGTTGCGCGATTGATTTTATTGCAGTAGACCCGCGTCAGCTGAAAAAAAATCCCTTATGGTGCGTACATTATATGTGATGCTGTATAAGGGTCAAATATCCCAGGAATAGAGAACATTCAAAGACTCAAAGCATAAAAAAGCACGAAAATATAAGCTTAGGATCATAGACTTGAAGAAAGCAAGATTTCAACCACTCCCTTAGTTGCAATATTAAGCAAGACAACTTGACACCTACTCATTCAACTTTCTTCACATTCTTCAAAACATTTCCCAATGAAAAATACCACTGCTTCAGTATTGTTCTCTTTCACCTTTGAATTTTATCAGGGCGTGTACTAGAACTGGTCACCATATCCGCTTCGAAGATAGAAATATGTGGAAAGAAAAGGATTCTTATACCCATAAATTCCTACATTTACATTTATAATGACTTAAATCACTGAAACACTTTAAAACCGTAAAGTTCTCACGATGAAAATGGTCATGCAGACAACACTAATCGATGATTCAAATGGAATAAATTTATAATCGTGCGCATACGCTTCTGTTCAACGTAATAAAATATCAATTTTTTATGCGCGACTTATTTATCGCTTTATAAATTATTCATTATGTTATTGTTACGACGTTTTTAGTGACAAAAACCGTACAGCTAGAAAAGGCAATTTAGGGAGTGTAACAAATTTTCATTATCCATCTTGAAAACGTATGCATAAATACAAAGCATCTACCTACACCGGTAGTTAACATTTTGTCAACTCGGTAAATTATGAAATTTCACAGTTTGGGAAATCATACTGTGCATATTTACACATTTCAAGTTATTTTGTTACAAAATTTCTGACCCAGTCATACGTAGGATGGTACAAAGAAGACTTGAAGCATTGTATAGAGCTCTGCCCACTGTGTAATTACTAAAACCAGGCGCAATGGTCGACAACACAAGATCGGCCTCATAACCATTTAACGAGTAATAGGACAGCAGTTAAACTGTTACAATAGTTCATAAAAACATTACATTCTTAATTTGCTGGAACCTCACAAACTGGATAAGATCCGCAAAAACTTGTCAGCATCAGGTACGTTTCAATGATTGTCTCCATAAGTGATGATTGCTGTGGTGAAAAAATATTTTTATAATGTGAAAATTACCTTTCGACATCTACCGATGTAATATTCGCATACTTAAAATAGTCATTGAATGCACTTACGGGCTCTGAAGACGGACCGTCACAAATTTGTTTCGATCTGGTGAAACCGGCGTTTTTCTATATAAATATGTACGAGATGTGGCTAGTAAATAACCAAACTGCTGTCATAACACTTTATTCGTTACCAATTACAGTAGCAACTTTTTTGCGTCCAATGTACTCCCTTTGCCGATCTCTACACCGCTCCATATGACTTTTCCATTGTTGAAAGCAGTGCTGGAAGTCCGCTTCTGTCAGCTATTTCAGAACCTCCGTCGCTTCTGCTTTAACCGCTTCCACACTTTCGAATCTTGCCATCACAAGTAATCGCCATGTCTAACAAGCCTGGATCAGTGTAAGGTTTTTAGAATGTCAGCGCAAATGTTCATTCTTGATTCATTTTGCTCGGGACTGGTAGCAGCATCAGTTCGGTTATTTAATAGCCACACCTCGCATATCCTCAAATAAAGCTAAACTCAAGTCAAATATGTACATTGAGAAATTATAATTTGAATATATATATTTACGTCGGAATTTTATAACTTTCTATATAACATAACTATGGCGTGTTTAATAGCATCTCGAATGTTTCCAATGAATGTTATACAATATATAAACACTGTTGTAATTAGAAAAAATATCGTCAAATGTATTTGACAGACGCAATAAAATTTTTGTTTATGAATTACTTGTATCTTAACGAGTGAGTACTTTTAATTTTATTAGGTTTAAATATGATTATACATTATCTGAAACGCGACCGGTTACGATCGTTAAATATTTAATGTTTGATTAATAGAGTTATAAATCTTCATTATTGTACCATTTTTATTGAGCCTATTTAATAATATTTGTAAGCCACCAGTCCAAACAAATAATAAGATGCCAATTGCTAATCATATTGACCTACAAATTGGATTTTTGACTATCGTTATATACATATAGTGCTATTAAATAGGGGATTATGTAACAAGTAGAGTAGATATATGCTAAATGATAATGATTTATCAAAGTGGAATAAAACGCAAAAAAAAATATTTAGAATATACAGAAATATATGTATTTCACATATACATATGTTTTTTAACTTTTGATTGATTAGATATATGTATTTGAAAATGATTGATCACTATTCTAGTTTCCCACTTTGATATTGATTTGCTAAGAAAACAAATCAGATTTTTTTAAAGAATCTTGGCCTGTTTCAGTATTACAAAAACATTGTTATTTTCTATATAGACCAGGGCCAAACCGTTTTAAATACAGTAATAGACGATAAATTCTTAGCAGTGGTCGAAAAATGTAGTTTATGGTGTAAAAAATGAAGGAAAATTCGACCCGACTGAGTAAAAATTCCGGAAGGGGGTTGGGGGTGGTATTGAGGGGTTTTTTGCGATTTGCGGCTAAACTATGCATCCTATCGAAAAGAGTTAAATCTAGAAGTTGTAGATAATGAATAGAAGTGAATATAGAACATTATTCACCATAATCTGAAAATTATCGAGAAAAACGCAAAAAAAACGTTTGTTTTTTTTGGTTTTTAATTTACATATCCCGCAAAACTTTTTATATTTTGATGAAACTCGGTGAAAATGTTCTTTTTATGTATAAAATAAGCCGTATTTTTTTCAAAACAAAATGTTTATTTTTCGATGTTTTATAAAGAAAATTACCCAATTTAATTAGCAAACTTTAGATTTTTGAACTTTTTAAGTGCACATTTCGTTGAAATATCGACTTTAACACAGAATTAAAATATAATATTGTTTATGTAGAACAATATCGTTAAAAAAGCGACAACCCGGAAAAACTACTTGTAAAATTTGTAATCCCGAGGACATCGAAGACGAAGACAGTACGTGGGTACTAATAAATATTAATCAAAATAATGATACTGAACTCGAAAATCAAGAAGAACTTCAAGAAATTGAAAATATAGAAAGTGAACCTGAAGAAATCGATGTATGTTGTATCAATTCTGACGATGAAGAGTTACCTACGAAGAAAAGGAGATTACAATAAAACTATTTAATTTTTAATTTTTTGTATTTTATACTTAAATAAAACAATTTGACGTAATAATCTTTAAATACTTACGTATTTTCTTGATAACTGAATTACAAGAACTCATAAAGAAAAATCTCAGTACACAGCCTTTGTTTTTTCAAAGTTTTTCACCTATTTCATTGTAGTTTAAAAAAATGTTCTCGGGAATTTTAAAGCCGTGACTAGTTGAGTACATGTTAATTACTTGTATTACGTTGTATTATATGACAATTACCATTTTTTATAAGTGTAAACGTTTATTCACAATAAAAAATAAGAAATTCATGATTTTCACCGAAAAAATCGATTTTTAAAAAGTAATTTTTCCGGTTTTTTCCAGCCATCCATTTACTGCAAAAATGGTATACCTGTCCCATGACGCTAAATCGCGCCGTTTTCGAGAAAATTAAGCTTAAATGTAGTACTGCAGAATGGCTATATTCTCTTATAATCCATAGTATTTAGAGAAAAATGCAAAATTTCGACATTTAAAACTAAAACATATTTATTTGCGTTTAAGCAATTTTTAAGTAATTAACAGGCACATTAAAAAAACAGTATTAGAAAATAAAACTAGCATTTATGTCGTTGAAGCAATTTTTCGAAATGTCCACCATTGCACTCAATGCATTTCTGGCATCTTTTCAAAAAATTTCTTCGAACTGCAGAAAATTACGGCTGCAGATTTCGAATCGTGTTTGCAGCTGCACCTATTATTTGCCTAAGCTCGGCTCTTGTGTTGACAACTTCACCAGAATACACAAGATTTTTAATATACCCCCAGAAAAAAAGTCCATTGCATTTAAATCTGGACTTCGTGGAGGCCATGGATGTTCACTTCCTTCCAATCCAACGATGTGGGAATACATTATTTAGATGATTCCGAACTGCAAGAGGAAAGTGGGCCGGTGCGCTGTCTTGAAATACCACATATTAGCACGAACATCTAAAGGAACTTCTTCTAGTAAATCTACTAAATTTTCTTGAAGGAAGTTTAGATAATCCTGACCATTAAATTTTGCTAGGAGTTCGAAAGGACCCACAAGATAATCGCCAATTATCCAACACCAAATATTAATTTTGAATTCATGTTGAAAGTGCCTCACCCAATTGGCATTTGGATTTTGATCAGGCCATATGTGACCATTTTTTTTTTTTGTTGAATATCCCTCTACGGGTAAATGTCGCCTCATCCGTAAACAAAATTTTGTTTACAAAATATGCATCTTGCCTATTTCGCCTTAAAATGAATTCGTAAAATTGCATTCTTGCTAAAAAATCACCTGGTAATAAGTTTTGAGCGGGTGAATAATGGTACGCTCGAAGTTGCTGATCATGTAATATTCTGGATGTTGTACTGCGACTTAGTCCAACATTAGCAGACATTCTGCGGATACTAATTGTTGGTTCATGACTTCAACAATATTTCATATTTCTTCCTCGCTGCACGTTATGAACTACAGGTCGGCCATAATGACGACTAGGACGAAAGCTTCCCGTTTCTCGTAATCTTGAGAATAGTCTTGAAAATAATTTCCGATTCGGTTTTCTGCGATTTGGATAAGTATCTGCGTAACTTCTGGCTGCAGCGCGTTCACTAAAATTTTGTTGGGCGTAGATTGCCACCATGTCAGTCATTTCACTATTTGTAAATAAGTTATGTCGGGGCATCTTGCAACAAACAATAAATTCACCATAAAAGAACAATAAAAATGTTTGTTTATAGTATCAAATTGAAACTAACATGATATGACAGTTACCTACTAGATTAACACACTTTAAATATAATAAAAATAATACTGGTCCATTCTGCAGTACTACAGTTAAGCTCAATTTTCTCGAAAACGGCGCGATTTAACGTCATGGAACAGGTATACCATTTTTGCAGTAAATGGATGGCTCTTTCAAGAAAAATATTGTCAAAATTCGTGATAATAACAAAAAAATATAATTAGAATAAGAAGTGGTACCGGGGTTGTTAACACCCTGTACGTTTCACGCGAGAAATGACATCATATTCATGTTAGGCTATTCCAAAAACCCCCATATACCAATTTTACGTGAAATAACTTAAAAATTGACAGAATTAACAGAAAAAAATGAAATAATTTTTTTCAAGGCCCATAACTTTTTAAGGAAGCACAATGATACTAAGGTAAGTTGAGCTAGATCAGGTTATTTTGACCCAGTGAAGCTATTTCTGAAGCAAGGCCCATTCTTTACGGGACACCCTGTATATGTAAATGTTTGAATTTCTGTTTAATAAAATAGATAACTCGATTTTGATAATCCGTACGACCCTTTGCAAAAAATTGGTTCGGATTATCGAGGGTGTACTGTACCTATATTATATATTTAAGTAACCTGCCGCACTGGCCAGATTATACCTTTTATTTTCGTTTTCATAGGAGAAGCCGAAGCGTATACCGCGGAATTATAACGAAAACATTCAGCAAGCGTACAGATCCAGCTAATCGCCGATTCGGATCACATTCGGTTTAATGATCATACAAAATTAATAACATGTGATCCGAACGGCTGATACGCAGACAGACGTATGTACTTATGTTTTAAATACGCGGCGTGTAATAAATATGTAGATAGGACAATGACTTCCACGCGCAGACTTACTTTCAATACCACACCTTGAGTTATAATGACAGTTGGACGGTGCACCTGCGATAGAAGCCTACTAGACGTACCGTATGCAATTCATAAGTAAGATCGTAATGTGTGTTCGAGCACGGGAGAGGTCGCATCTGGTGCAGGCGGCGTTGCCACATTTTCACAGTACCGAATTTTTTTCAGTGGCTTAGGAGGACGACTTTTAATGTTCTACATAAAGTGAGAGACGTTTAGGCGTGTAAACCAGTCCAATCCAGGACAAAAAAAATTCTATTATAGTATTTTTTGTAATTTTAAAAACAAACTGATCCTGGAGTGGGTACTGGAACCTTCGGTTCGGACAAAAGTGATTATTTTGAAAGAGTCGATAATTTAATTAATAGTAGGTAGTCCTTACAATTAATTATCAAAAATCCTTGCCAAAAATGACAACGGAAGTTAAAAAAATCTTAAAAGAATGTAACAACTTTATTACTCCTTCACTGAGACAAAAATTACAGTTGTCGAATGCAGTAAATTATATTGTTTGCCAAAAATACACACACCAGGGAAAATCTGTAAGACCAATTGTCTCAGCGATAGGATCCCCAACTTATAATTTGTCAAAAGTTCGAAAATTTGCCTATTGCACAAACAAGTCTTTCAGTTAAAAATTCTAGCGAGTTCATTGACAATATAAAAAATATCCAATTGTGGAAAGGTCCAAGAAGATGAAATTTTGGTCTCGTTTGATGTATGCTCATTGTTCCCAAGTGTCCCAATCCCGCAAACTTTGGACTACCTCAGGGAATTACTCGAATTAAATGGTTTAGACGATAAAATTATTAAGGAGTACACTCGGCTTACCAGTATTTGTATGAATCAAAGTTGTTTTCAGTATAATGGTGAATATTTTCAACAACATGAGGGAACGGCAATGGGAAACTCCTTGCCACCTTTCATTGCAAATATTTTTATGAGTACATTAAAGACAGAAGCAAAAGATAAATTCGAGTATTTCCCTAGAGTCTGGTTCAGGTATGTGGACGACATCTTCGCTGTATTTAATACAAAAGCAATTAGTTTAGATAATTTTGTTGCCAAATTAAATAACCGTTTCCCTAACATAAAATTTACATATGAAATGGAACACAATGAACAGAAACCATTTTTAGATGTATAGAAATATCCAAAAAACGTCATCAAAGTTGGCCAAAAAAAAAAAGACGTATTTCTATTCTTATTCGAATTTATAACCTTATTTACTTGTCAAAACTGTCACATTATATGACAGGTATTGTTTATTTTACAAATTGTGACAGTCACTTGTCAAAAGTTTGACATAACCGAAAAGCTTAGACATGACCGCTATTTCTACTCTCTCGTTCATAGCCAGAGTTGATGACGTTTTTTTTGGATGTCTCTATATTAATTATTAGAAATAGTGAAAATAAGTTAGAGTTTGATGTATATAGGAAAGAAACCGCGTCTCTTAGATATATTCCCAACGATTCACACCACCCTTTTCAACATAAAATAGCAAGTTTTAATTTTCTGATTCACCGTTTGTTAAAATTCCCCCTCAGTAAGGAGAGGATTGAAACAATTAATTAAGAATATAGCTAAGAATAACTGTTACTCAGTCAATTTAATAGATAAGTAAATAAGGAAGCATTCATTTAAGAGAACCCTGTACAATTCCACGACTTTTCGTAGAGATACTGACAATTCGAAATTTGTTTCGTTACCATATGAACCTAAATTCACCCGTGGACTAGACAAATTTTTTAAAAATATTAATATCAATTTGGTTTATAGTTCTAAAATAAACTATAGACGCTTTTGGTCAACCCCACAGACAAAATCGACAAGAACGAAAAGTCAGGAATATACGAAATAAGTTGTAAAGACTGTGATCAAAATTATATTGGGCAAACAAAAATATCTATTTTGACTGCATGCAAATTGTTTCCACTTTCACCAAGTAATAAGATTTAAGTAGAGAACGTACCATTTTGATTATTTAGACATTTAAACGTCTTGTTAAACAATCATTAAAATTAAACAAAGCTGGAGAATTAAAAAAAAAAACATATTTTTTGACAATTATCCAGAGGCGGCCTTTTGAATCTGTATTAATCGAAACCTCATTTGAATGTTTTTTTATTGAATCCATCAAAACTACCCTAAACCCAAATACAATTACTATGACTGACTAAGTCTTTGGTATTGGTCTTTTAAATAACCTCTTTTAAATGGGCGCTGAATGGTAGAAGGCCAAGAGTAGTACTAGTAATTTTGCGTAGATATCCCATTTTTCCCTACATTATATTCTATAAATGTATGGGGGATTCGTAGAATTTAATTCTCCATTTAAGACAAGGTGTGTTGTATAAAAAATAAGTATGCTATTTTCGTAGTTATGTATATTTTATATTAATCGACCGAATTATAACTAGGACACGCTGTATATAAAATTCACACGCATTTCGTCTTTGTAATTGTGTATTTAATATTTTATTACTATTTTTTAATGGTGGTTTTAATATAGCTGTGCCTACTTTTATGTAAATACGGTGGAATACTAAGAAGGAAACAAAAAGAACATATATTAGGAATACATAGGTACTGGTACTGTCATCTAGAGCTGACCTCGAAATGGCCATATATATTCTTATTTGTGTATTCGCTGTATGATCTCATTAAATTACAATTCTCGGAAAATTCTTTTACAAATGACATACGCACAAACCTACATATATCTTAAAGTCTTTGAATCGTAAAACGTCGATCTGATAGAATCTACATATACCGGACATCAAAAGCAATGCAACACTCAAAAATGTTTACTTTATTAAATGTTGAAAACGAACACCTCCAGTTTGCAGACAATAATAAAGGTTTTGTTCGAAGCGTTCTTGAAGCATTTCTGGTGTTATTTGGCATTTGATTTCTGGCATTCGCTCAGTCATTTAAAGCATTTGTTACAAGAGAAATGACTACGGTTCGCTTAGTACTACGATAACAGAAAGTAAATAATTTTAGCCCTGCGCACACGGACATTTTTAAATAATAATCATGAATATATAACGAATAACACGCATGACACAACAACACGAACACTATCGTGTCCAAAACTAACAAAGCAATGGACGAAAACCAGCACACAACCCGAAAACCTGCTGCGACGCCTGTTTATTTCTTGAAACAGAAAAAAAAAGAATATACAGGGTGAGTCAGAAAGAATGGGCCAACACTAAACTGGAGATACCAGACATCAAAACATTATGATTGAGCTCAACATGCCATATACCAATGTCGCCGGTTTTGCCTTATACATGCCTTATACCAAGAGATACAGCGTGTTCAAAGTTTAAATTTTATTCTGAAATTTCTCAATTATTGAGAAAGTTTTGATAGTATAAATCTGAAAACTGGTAGTTTTATGTTTTTTTGATGCGAGAATTACGAATTTTAAGCTTATTTTGACATTGCTCCTAGAGGGCGCTAAACTTAAACATATTTATCTGTTGAGCCATGCATAGAGCAAGTCGAGAATCTAAAATTCTATACCTACTGGTGTCTGCAATATTGACCCAGCAATTTCATAGTAACATTAAAGAATGAATTAATGTTTATGAACTAAAAATAATATTTGCTGTCGATACTGAAGCTTTTGTAGAACGAATTGTAGAAAATCATTGTCGCAAACCTGCAAAAACGTTATTTATTGGTAGTTAAGTATTGTCATTCACAGTTGACAGCAACATATATTCAGTATTTGCATATTTTATAAATCGTCGCATGATCTCATTAAATTACCATTTTCAATCAATTCTGTCAGGTACAGTATAGTAATATATATTAAGCGGCAATTTATTATTACACACTAATTGAATGATTTATCAATTTGCGCGGGTAAAGTCTTATTCGAACACACTTCGGTATTAATTTACTTTTAACCGTGTCACCTACGCGGCGTGAATTATAAACAATTGCCGATCGCGAGTGTGGTAAAGTTCGTACGATTTTGTGGAAGAATATATGTATAGGTGGGGTAATGAGATAATTACTTCGAATTTAATTCAGAGTAATCAAAATTAGTACATATTAGTGCGATATTTTTTTTTGCTAGTGGAATTAATTAATTAAACTAATTTAATGTTATAATTAAATTAATTATATTGATCACACATTAAAACAATTAGTTTTACTGTAATGGTTTTAATCTATTGTACTCAGTGTAGACAACATAAATGTGACACTCATA
This sequence comes from Aromia moschata, assembly GCA_029963805.1. Lineage (NCBI taxonomy): Eukaryota > Metazoa > Arthropoda > Insecta > Coleoptera > Cerambycidae > Aromia > Aromia moschata. The sequence continues at coordinate 60,023 of JAPWTK010001246.1, forward strand.
AGCATATGGTATGACGCCATAGTTGGACAAATCCTCCAACAAAAATGTATGAGTCGATAGGAAATTATGATATAATTATTATAAAATTATGATAAAGATCAAAGTAAAATTCTGGCAATTTCAACCGCAGTATCACTATCATAATTGATAAATGTCTTCAGAATGTACTGAAAAATCTAGGTCCTGCACGAGTAAGTAAAAATGCAATCGATTAATAACACTTTGCAATCAAACCCATCATTTCCTATGTATTTTTGATGCACTGAAACCAAATTTGGCAAAAAAATTTTCTACCGCATCAGTTTTTTTCTACACCCCATATAACCCTCATAAACTAATAGAGGAAATTTTTCGAAAAAATTTCTTTAACCATTTTTTATGACCTTTATTTTGGTTTTTTTGGGTCGCTAATCACGAATCTGAAGTCAAGAATAAATTTCGATTTAATGACAGCTGTCAAATTTCACTAAAAAAGTAAAAAGTTGATATTAAATGTTATTCCTACGTTTTTTAGGATGCTCATTACTATTTTGTTGTAGATGTTGTTATATTTGTGAAGGAGCTACTTAGATCTTTTTATTTATATCTATTTTGTTCTTTTTCTTGTTTTGATTTTTGTAACTGTTATACCGAGTGGACCATTTTAACCTTTAATAGGAAATAACTCGGCCGGTAAGCGAAAAAAATAAAACAAAGTTGTATACAGAAGTTGTTGGGCAAGGAGGGGGAAGTACAACCGTAACCTTTTTGACCTCGACGTTGACCTTGAGGGTTATTTGAAGGTCAAAAACAACTTTTTCAAATGGAAACAACTATTTTTGACACCGGATTTGAAAAGCGGCAACTTTTACGTCCAAAATGGTACTTGTCAACAAGGTCATGGCAAGGTCGAATAAAAGTAAAATTTTCGAAACTTATAGAGATTGGAAACAGTAAATGTTTTCTGATTAAAGTTGTCAGGGTCGAATAAGGTCACTTCCTGATACCAATGACCTTGACGTTAAACATTTCAAATCAGAGGTCAAAAGTAGGGTTTCACGCTTGATAAATCACTTTGACCTTGAAATAACCTTAAAAACCGACAAATTTCACTGTTTCCAATCTCTATCCCCAGCTAGCCCTCGTTATTTCACAATTTTCGAAAATTTTACTTTTATTCGACCTTGCCATGACCTTGTTGACAAGTACCATTTTGGATGTAAAATTTGCCGCTCTTTTCAAATCCGGGGTGTAAAATAGTTGTTTCCATTTGAAAAAGTTGGTTTGACCTTCAACCCTCAAGGTCAACGTCGAGGTCAAAAAGGTTACGGTCGTACTTCCCCCTCCTTGCCCAACAACTTCTGTATACATTTTTTTTATTTTTTCGCTTACCGGCCGAGTTATTTCCTATTAAAGGTTAAAATGGTCCACCCGGTATAACAGTTACAATAACCAAAACATGAAAAAGAACAAAATAGATATAAATAAAAAGATCTAAGTAGCTCCTTCACAAATATAACATCTACAACAAAATAGTAATGAGCATCCTAAAAAACGTAGGAATATGCATTTAATATGTTTTTTTTACTTTTTAGTGAAATTTGACAGCTGTCATTAAGTCGAAATTTATTCTTGACTTCAGATTCGTGATTAGCGACCCAAAAACCAAAATAAAGGTCATAAAAATAGTTAAAGAAATTTTTTCGAAAAATTTCTCTATTAGAGTTTATGGGGGTTATATGGGGGGGAGAGAAAAAATGATGCGGTAGAAAATTTTTTTGTCAAATTTGGTTTCAGTGCATCAAAATACATAGGAAATGATGGGTCTGACTGCAAGACAGCACTTTTTTTTATTTTGTAGACCTGTGTAATCGATTACCTAAGAGCAATTCGAGTATGTAATCATCAAGACAACATCATGGCATCGCAGGCATCCGGAATCCAATGCAGTGCGTAGGATCCGGAAATGTGTGCTGCAACGCAGGGCTCGGCACTATAAAACTCTATGATAATGAAAGTATAAACCGTATATTTTAAGCGCCTTGTACATGATACACGCATGTATTTCTTGCCTCTGCGTACCTACGCCACTGACCGATCTTGCCCATGTGCCGGGATCCGCGTCTTTGCTGTAGAACGCCGATCCCTTGCGGGAACCCTGAATAGTTAAATGCAGTTTCACATGCGGTCAGACGGGATTTCCGAACCCTACTCATTAATAATCGCATCTATGTAAATCAAAAGGTTCTAAGCAAGCTAACAGTTCCTTGGTTACAATCTTTTTATCTAATTGGATATTCTAGATACCAACATATATTTCAAATTTAGAACATACCTCATGATGATGCTGGCTTATTTATATTTATTTCCTAAATAACAACCAAGTCGATTACTGGGATGTCGCGATTCCGATTAATACTAATAATGCAAAATACCGGGTGACTGGTACCGCGACGTATTCCTTTGAGGAGGTGTTAGTAGAGACAATTTGCAGTCGACTGAACCACAATATGCATAATCCACTTGTTGATAGTTTTCGAGATATTTTAATTTTTGTGTTTTCTTAGAAATGACTACCTTTTACTACTAATTGTAAAATAAAAAAAGGAGAATTTTTTTTTGTATTTTTTTGCCTCTACCGTTAATACACACAGTAGTTCATGTTATGTAACAAATATTATGTTAAATAGTTTGATATGACAAAAATACAGCAGCTAGAACCTGCAACGGTTGTTAGAAACTTTAATCCAATTGTAGATTCACCAGGATTTATTTCAAAAATTTGTGAATACATTAAACGCACAAATTATTTTAAAAACTTCTCTGGTTGATCACCTTTCGAATAAGGTATACATTTTGAGGAAATTTCCTGTTACTTCCAGGAATAACAAAAAAATTAATAGCTCCAGGACACAACTTAGTCCTCATAAAAAAATTGGAAAAATAAATACAAGTCCAATATTTATTTTACATTTTATTTGATCCAGTTTATAAGATATGTTTGAAGTGACTACCTCTACTTGTTGTGCAAATACGAGGCCGTTTCCTTATTCCTGTTCTAGTAATTCTGTTGGAAAAATTATTTCGTAGAATTATTGCTGCTTCTTGTATCCTATGTATTAATTGTTCCCGAGTGGTGGCATACACGACTTCTTTCATGTGCCATCATACTTAAAAATCCAGAGGGGTAAGGTCGGGGCTCCTAGCAGGCCATGGTATAGGCCCTTCTCTCCCAATCCACCTGTTAGCGAACCATTGATCTAATAATTCTCTTATTGGCCGATAATAATGCACAGGACATTCATGTTGTTACATAACATGAACTACTAGTGTATTAACGGTAGAGGCAAAAACGATTACAAAAAAATTTATCCTTTTTTTACTTTACAATTAGTAATAAAAGGTCCATTTCTAAGAAAACACAAAAATTAAAATATCTCGAAAACTATCAACAAGTGGATTATGCATATTGTGGTTCAATCGACTGCAAATTGTCTCTACTAATACCTCTTGAAAGGAATACGTCGCGGTACCAGTCACCCGGTATATTGTAATTTGTTTAACAGAATTATTAGTAAAATTTATTTGTAAGAATTATTAGTTCAAATACTTTCAACGCACACTGTGTTTTTTTCAGGTGTAGGTGATTCGACCAGACCAAATCAGGCCTTTTGATCGCTTGAAAGCGAGAGAGAGAGAGAGAGAGAGAGAGAGAGAGAGAGAGAGAGAAACATAGTGTTGCTGTATACTTATGTACACATATCGTAGTGGGTGCTTCAAAGTGCACAATTTCCATATAAAAAAAGTAGTTTTAGTAAAAAATTAGATTGTTATCTTATCGAGGCCAGCTGCCAAAAACAAAGTTCAATTATGCATAAAAAAAACATGCACTTTTTTTCAATGCAAGTCTTTCCATTTATAGGTAACCGAGTCATTTTGGGTATCTGGTTGTGACGGCCTTTTATAAACAATAAGATTGATTAAATCTCTGCAACAAAAAAAAAACTGGGTACGGAAAACTACACCTACTTAAAACAATATACTTTAATACCAATCTACTTTGCTTTAGTACAAACTTTGCTAAACTACATTGTATTATAGACCGAGCATTTGAGTATAATAAATATTGCATTTGAGTAATAAAGAAATATTTTAGAACATATTTAGAATCGTGTGTTTTAAGGGGTCTTTTCACTTACAACAGCGAAAAATTCAAAGCATTTTGGGAATTTATTGTTGGAGAACTATGAAAGCCAGGATTGTGGAATAGGGCTCATATTAAAAATATCCGAAAAAATTCTTTATTGTCATTAAAAAAAGAAAATAAATGTTTACATTGAAAAATGCGGAGACATCTTTTTTTGTGGAGACAAACGGTGTACCTGATTGGTGAGGCTGCATTCGTCTGAAACAAACAAAACAATTTTTTTTTTAGTTGCTTTTATATAATTTTCAACAATCTGTCCCATGGGTTTTTCAATATATTTTCCCATTTGTTTATTATTAACAATTAAGTGGGAGAAAAAATAGATTTTTTTAAAGTCTTGCCAAAAATCAAATTTTTCAATTTTTCAAAAACCCACGGTGAAGATTGTGACAAATGGTATAAACAACTAAAACAATTTTGTTGCGTTTGTTTCAGATGAATGCAGCCTCACCAATCGGGTACACCGTTTGGTCTCCGCAAAAAAAGATATCTCCGCATTTTTCAATGTAGACATTTTTTTAAGTGTCAATACAATTCTTTTCGGATACTTGAGAATTTGCTTTTTAATATGAGGCCTATTTCATAATCCTGGCTTTCATAGTTCTCCTACAATAAATTCCCAAAAAATACTTGGCAGTTTTCGCTGTTGTAAGTGCAAAGACCCCTTTTTGGCATAATTTATGCTTGTGTATGTCTTGTTATGTCTACGAGTATGCATGTCTTAACAAGTACCTAATGCAACAGCAGATTCATGTACAAATCCAACAAAAGAAACATTGGAGTAATACTAATAATAAGAGAAAAATAGTTCAAAGCATTGTCTTTATCAAGGATATACTCGTATGTAAACTTTATTTTAATACAATTACACTAGTAACAAAAATTAAAGAATATTAAAAAAATTACAAATTTTTGGGTGATTTTCAACAAGGGATAACTCGGAGAAAAATGATCGTACAGAGAATAAAAAAAAGTAAATTGTAGCCTCAAGTGTCTAGTTTTCAGATCTGGGCTTAAATTTTTTTTTTAGCGGGAGCGGTTCTCACGTAATCATCCGAAAAACCAACCAAAAATTGTTTTCCAAATTTTTGCTCGTCTTTAAAATGGTCTGTGGACTTCAAAAAATTGTTTTTCATCATGCGACCATAAATCTCTTTTAGACAATTTAATCAGCTTTAATTTGACCTCAACGAGCTCCGTATGATGATTTTCCGCGGAGTTATCGTCGATCAAAGCAAAAAGTCCTTTTCAACTTTGACAATCAATTACTCGGGAACTAATGATCGTACAGAAAATGGAGGTAGGGTTTTGGAAACTGAAAAAACATTCTCTATAAGACACAGTCGGGGGCGATTGATAAAAAAAATTTGAAGCGATAATGTTGGCTGAAAAAAAGTTAAAAATTTGCGAATTTAAGGATATTTGGAAAATTTGGTATAACTTTGGATATAGTGGATGAACGAAGGATATCGTCGGTAATTTTTTAACCTCAAAGTGTCCCCAAAAAAAACCCTCATAGTTGCAAAGCGCTGAGATTTTTTTTTTTCTTAGTGCCCCGAAGGCCCCACACCGTTATCGTTTCGGCGAAAAATCACCGGAACAAGTAATTTTCCAATTTTTATGTATTTTTTCAACTTCAATATGATTTTTTTTGCTGACGATCCAAATTTCTTTTGCTCAAAAACATTATTCGTTGGGAAAAAAAAATGTTTTGAAAAATAATTTTTCAAAAAAAGTTTTTTTCGATTTTTTTCCAACGAGTAATGTTTTTGAACAAAACAAAAAAAAGTTGAAAAAATGCATAAAAATCGAAAAATTACTTGTTCCGGTGATTTTTCGCCGAAACGATAAAGGACCCCGCGCCAATCATATTTATGGATTTTGTTCCCCGCCAATTTTTCTGGGGTTGAAATATGTTGTACTTTGAATCTCCTGACCAAAAGTTTTCATGTCACCAAGGTCAAAAAATCAACTCCAAGCGAGTTACGAGCCGTCGAAATCAGAATATTTTGGAATCTATCGAGTTTAGCAAAAAATTATCTAAAAACAAAAATGTCGTAGAATTAGTCAAAGAATACCCTCAATTTTTTTTAGAATTTTTAGAGATGATTTTTTGTTTTCTAAAAATTGCGAAAAATTGCAATTTTTCGTCATTTCAAAAATCATCTCTAAAAATTCTGAACAAATTTGATTCTCTGACTAATTCTAAGACATTTTTGTTCTTAGATCATTTTTGCTAAGCTCAACAGATTCCAAAAAAATTCCGATTTCGACGGCCGATGAAAGTCAGATATCTGCCTTTCGACGGCTCGTAACTCGCTTAGAGTTGATTTTAGGACCTTGGTGCATGTAAACTTTTGTTCAGGAGGATTCAGTGTACAACATATTTCAACCCGCAGCGCAAAAAATCGCAGCGCTTTGCAACTTTGAGGGTTTTTTTGGGGACACTTTGAGGTTAAAAAATTACCGACGATATCCTTAGTTCATCCACTATATCCAAAGTTATACCAAATTTTCCAAATATCCTTAAATTCCAAAGTTTTTAATTTATTTTTCAGCCAACATTATCGCTTCAAAAAATTTTTTTTATCAATCGCCCCCGATTGGTTGGGTAACTTTGACAACGATCAGGATAACAAAAAGCAAAGGATTGGGGCTGAAACGAAAATGGAACGAAAAAGACTCGTGCCGAAATACATCTCTGACAGTTCCGACTTGATTCCCCGGAAAGTTGTTAAAAAGCGTTAGCTGTACTTGTGAAAGTGGATGCAATAATCAAAGGTGTGGCTGCCGAAAACACGGCTTAAAATGTACCAATCTATGCAATACATGCACTGAGAACTGTTTAAATAGAGACAGAGAAGTATTCGTAGATTTAAGTGATTCTGAAGATATTGATGAAGAGCCAGCAAAGAATAATGATATCGAAATTGAAGAGCCTGAAAATGCCAATGATTTTGAAGATAATATAGAATTTGAGAGTTTGATCGATGAAGAAAACGAACCACAACAAAAAAGGCCTAAAAGTGATTAGATTTTAATAATTATTTTATTGATTTTTTCTTTTTATAAGCTATACACAACCAATATTAATAAAGGAAATTGTTGTAAATAAATTAAAGAATTCGTAGCCAATAAAAATAAATTGTATGTTGTATTTTATCATATGTATTTAGAATAATTGAATATGCATATAAAGTTTTCGAAACTTAACTGTAACTTATGAAAATTAATTTCCACTATTAACTATTGGATTTCCATGTAAATGTTAAGTTTCATGAAGTTTTCCCTAACTTGCTGTGATGAAATTCATTCAACTTTATTTATTTTATACCAAAGTAACTTTTTTCATTAAAATATTATGAATTATTAACATAAATGCTAAAAAAATTGAAAATAATGGAAAAAATCGAGAAATTCGAGATTCGAAAAATTTTTTCGGTTTTTCTTAATTTTAAGCTGCTAAATGACAATAAATCATTAACATCGACGTACCATTTGAAAATAGACATCTCGACGAAAAAAAAATGAGCACTAGTAGAACATCAAAATCCAAAAAAAAAAATCAATAAAGTTGTTCGCCGAAGATACGGGTGTTTTTTCGGAAAAATGGTAAAATCTCGAAAAATATTTGTTTCCCATAATTGAAAAATTCATGCTTATTATATGCACATAATTACGTACTTTCATAAAGTTTCATTTAAATTGAATAATTTTGACGCGAGAAAAAAATAAAAAACAGAAAAATCGGTTTTTCGTCATTTCCTCGCAAACTTTGGGGTTATGTTGAAAAATATATAGAATAAAAGTTTTATATTTCTATATTATCTACAACTTTTGTATGAAACACTTTTCCTAGGTGGTCACAAATTACAAAAAACGGTTTTCATCCCTTAAATAGCACCCCATTTCACTACTTCCCTTCATCTCAAGTTCCAAAGTTTTTTTTTTCATTTTTTATGACAACTATATATATATTCTAGCCAGCCGTTGCCTGCTATTAATTTTTTCATCTCAAAAAGGTAACGGCCCCAGCCTATCATGGTCGAATGATGAAACAAATTTTTTGAAGCCCACAGACCATTTTAAAGACGAGCAAAAATTTGGAAAAAACATTTTTGTTGGTTTTCGGATGATTAAGTGAGAACCGCTCAAGTTAAAAATTTTTAAGTCCAGATCTGAAAACTAGACACTTGAGGCTACAATTTCTTTTTTTATTTTCTGTACGACCATTTTTCTCCGAGTTATCCCTTGTTGGGAATCACGCAAAAATTTGGAATTTTTTTA